>OMLP01046185.1:30925-42807 GCA_900302685.1 Spondyliosoma cantharus
AGCTCAAATAACCTATTTAGAACAATTAAATAGCCAAGATCTTTTTAAATAAACGAATGGCCTTGGGCACAGCGATGAGATGAGCAAGCAGACAGAGGATCAAAGTCTGATATATTATGAGATGGGAATAATTATTTTTTATTTTAGGCTCAGCCATATGAAACACAGTAGACCTGTACCTTCGATAATGTAGCCTGTAATAACATGATAACACAAAAATCTTTTTCCATGCCTTTTTATTTATTATTAGATAGACTTAATTAATCCCACAATGGGGAAATGTCAAGATGCAACAAGTACAGGAAAGAGAATCAGACAAAAAACACACAAAGTTAAATTGAATATAAAGAGAAAAAAATGAGATATTTACAAAAAAGAAAGTGAATGGAAAGTGACATATGTGATTCAACAATGTACTTTAAAGTGCGCTCTGAGGCTCAGGCTTCATCATTAGGCCTAAGAAATACGGCTCATTTCAGTCACACAGAGACTTAACAAGGAACTGACCCTATATTTATAAGGCCAGTTGGTCTGGTGCTTAAAAAAACAAGAGATTTATGATGTGTGTCCATGTCTTTTGTGTAGTCTCTTGAGTTTTCCATGCATGAAACTATGTTTCCATGTCCTGCAATTGCATAGACGGAGCTGCAAGACATCATCGTCACATCAGACCTACTACACAAACCTCAATCTGTCTCCTAGCACAAGCGTTGGTCTTTATTCAACCAGAAATAATTCATGAGCCTGACTTGGCAAAGGCTTTTCTGACATTATTCACAACGTGCATTTAAATGCAAAGAATGTGGGCCCCCCACAATCACTCCCACTGGCTGACTCAGGTGACGAGGCGCTGACGTCGTCGTTGTTTCTATTTTTCGCCAACACGTGTAATTGGCTAACTGGGGAGAAAATCATTGGTGCTCGGCTCCACGCTTCACGGTCACATGAGATGATATGCGAGCGGCATCAGTTCACGGTCATGGATCATCATGCCTGTGATTATGCCTCTCGTTTTCATTTCCAGTTTTTCATCTCCGCTGAGATTTTTCCATATAAAAGGGGGAAACTGTGCCTCTAAACACATTTCTGCTCGGTTTATATTTAGTTGAAGGATATCACATGTCTCCAGAGTGGCTTTGTAGTCACGTAAAAATGTAAGTCAGCGAAAGGAAATAATGAAAAAAACCTGAGTTATTACCTCTGTGTGGGTGTTGAAATCAGCTTTGTCCTTGACTACCCTGATCACTCTGCAAGCCTCTGTACTGGCTACTTCATAATACCTGCGATCAGACACATTAACCGAAACTCATGAGTCAGGACGTGCCAGGGTGACATCATCGCTTTGATTCACTTCTGTTGCTTCACTTCCCCACTTTGAATCCCACACGCTCACCCATGCCAGATCACCACGTCGTCAAACGGCCCATTGAGGTGAATGGAGGCACACAATCGGCAGGGCAGGGGGGGGAAGAAACAGTATCGTAGTTGGCAGAGAGCGCACGTCTGCTGCTGCCATCAGCACAGAGGGGCCTGGAACACTTCAACACGGGGACAAAAAAAAAATGTTCCGAAAAGAAATTGAAATCACAGATGCAGATTCTGTTGAATTAGCTCGGATGGAAATACGGATACACTGGCTTTGATTTGTTTTTTAGCGAGCAACTCAATACTGCTTTTATCAGTGCTTTTTAAAAACCATACCAGTGTTTTCTATTCCACCCAGTTCTTACTCCAGAAGAACTCACTGTAGAGACATCCAAGATGTTTATCAGATGACTTTAAATTTTGGCTCGGTGGTGGCGCTCGCTAAAAAAAACATAAGGGGGGTCATCAAATTAATGTCAGCACTAAATTACATTGTAATCTATCCAACAGCTGTCGAGACATTGTGTTCTGTAACACACATTTTAACCTTCACTGGTGGCGCTAAAAAAACTCAAATGTCAACTTGGTGGTGGACGTGTAGGGAAGAGTCAGAGCTACACTGCAAAACTTAACGACTAAATCCAAGAAATAAAGGCTTGATTTGAGAAAGATACAGGCTAAAAACAAGTCAAATGATCTGCCAGGGTGGTAAGACTTGGCAAGATGTGTTAAAGGAGCAGTATGTAGTTTTGAAGGAAGAAATTTCAATCAGAAGAGAAAGATCTTCATTGACTGATTCTTTCTGGACTTTCTTTGTTTTCATGACTGAGTAAACCAACTGACCTTAAAGGACAACACATGTTCATACTGTTTTACTCTGTTTGTATTTGGCGGACCCTGCCACCTTTCTAGCTTCAAAACAAACCCTTTTAAAATAAGGTGGTTCCAGTCTGAAAATAAGTAGGGCTCTGATAACTCATCCAAGGGTGGACATAAGTAAGGCTTGCTGGTTTTACTAAGGTAACCGAAAAGTACAATGTCAATTTAGCCCATATTTACACTGTATTTTCACTTAAAGAACTTAAAAGCACCATGTCAAATGACATCCCCGAACCCAACCTGAACCCAGTCATAATATCTCCATTTCTGGCTGGTATCCATGCTCTAGTCCTGGCATTACCAAAGCCAGTAGGCTTCATCCTCTGAAGTCTGTATACCAAATGTCATGGCAAGCCATTAGATATGTCAATCTGAAGCCACTTCATCACCCCAAAAAGCCAGGATGCTAGAATGGCTACAAGATGCCTGTGAGCAAGTTCTTGCATCGAGAGGAAGGAAGAAAACTGTTGCATGAACCGAGTCATCTCTTATTCTAATGAAGAGGCAGGTTTAGGAAATTACCCTATAGGGTTTTATTGGCTCGCGGGGTAATCTGATGAGGTCAGCGGGTTTTCAGTTGATTACAATCCTATTAGTGCATTATTGAAGCTTAGTGTTACTGTACTTACAACATTCATCATTTAAAGTGTGTTGTTGTGGAAGTGCCCACATGCATCCAGCAGGGGTTGGTGTCAAAACAGCTCAGCGAGACAAAGAGTTTAAGAGAGAAAGAAAAAAAACTGAAAACGCGCAGGGTGCAATTGAAAAGCTAATTCGCTGATGCACAAGTGTTATTTAGAAGAGTAAGAACAGTGTTTTGATGATGCTGGACCTGAGATGTGTAAGAAATCTCGGGGACATACACATTTAAGGGTCCAAACAATGGGTTGATATAATCTAAAAATCTTGATTCAAGAGGATGTAATCAGATCATCATTGTTACATGAGAGCAAATAGACAGTAATGATACCGTTTGCCATGTCTATAAAGTCTGAACCATCTGCAGCAAAATGAAATGTAAAAGTAGAAATATCTGTCACAGGTCAGATGGTTTAAAGTGGGTGTGAAAACTGAACTGAGGCCAGGGAAAACTTACTCCCTCCTTCTCTCCCTTTGACCTTGCAGGAGGTTACTTCCATTTTTTTTTTTTTTTTTACAGTTTCGGCTTAAAATAAACTGTTGCATGGTGTTGATTAAACGCTGTTTTATTAAGGGGGGAACCATCTGGAGTGGTGTTTCGGCGCCTCTCCTGGGAAGAAAACTGCGTCCTTGAGCCTCAGAGCGCTGCAGAAGAGACTGGGTATGGAACCTTAAAAACAACTTTGGAAGAGACAATAGGACAACTTATTGGTTTAAGGTGGTCCCGGAAAAACAAACTAAAGAACGATTATGTAATGTAATTGATGGTTTCATGATATTGGCTGAGGAGTTTAACAGAACCAGCAGTTAGGAACGGGAACAGTTAGATTGCAGGAGTGAGCAATCTTCCGATCCGTGACAACAAAATTGCATTGGGCTGCTCACGACTTCTTCCCACTCCCACTTCAGCACAGTCGAGTTCACAGCAAGACGGTAATAAACACTGGAGCTTGTACGAGTTTCAAATGCACTTCCACACACCAATGTCTATGAGTTCTTCCTTTTTAACAAATGCTCTGATACATTCTGAAATACCCTTCTTTACTTTCTTGCTGATAATTAGATAAGACTGACACCACTCGTGTCTCTGTTAAAAATCAAGCCAGTTAGCTTAGCTGAGCGTGAAGTCAGAAAACTGGGGGATGCGGCGAGCTTTGCTCCTGCCAAAGGGAACAAAATCTGCCTAGCAGCACCTTTAAAGCTCCCTACAGCATAATCTTTGGTTTTACAGTGTGGAGAAACTTCTTGCCAGTGACGTCCTTTCTTGTTGTCAGTGTGAGGTTGCACACAGCCAACAAATAGTTCCACATATTTCACATCTGTACCTGTCATACACATCATATTGACCTCAGAAAACATGTAATGTGAATGTGATGTGACACAGACCTTCATATGAGGAGGCTGAGGGGGTGGTGGTGGTGGAGTCCCAAGCCAGTGACCGCTGTTTGAGACTGCGTTTTAACATTTGTAAGCATGAAAGAACTGGATTTTTTTTAATTTTTGATGAGGGACCACAGCTTCTTTTTCCATATGTAAGCGTAAAACCACTGTAACGACTACATTTTAGCAATGGTATGTGTGTGTGTTTCTGTCTGTCTTTTGTGTGTGTTCAGTGTGTCTAATTGTGAGGTCCACAGCTGCATCCTCTCAGTCCAGCTGGGCCTGTCTGAAGCTCTTGCAGAATCTGATCATGTTACAAGAATAATTGGAGGAGCTTATCCTGAGGTATGTTCTCACATAAACATGTATACAGACCTTTCCCCATCTCATCTCTATGTGCCCATGGTTGCTTGTTACAGAACTTGGTGATCACTTGTGGTTTTTATCAAGTCGAGTCAAGGGTTAGGATTTGCTCTGTTTAATGTGGGAGGGTGGTTGTATAATGACGTTAAGCTACCAGTTATGAGTAATGACATGTCATCTCTTCCTCCTTGTTATGCCACAATGGAAACTTAATTTTGATTAAAAACATAAACCACATTTACCCCATATAAGGTTCACTAGGTGAAACACTTCCTATTTCTATCATGTATCAGAATCAGAATACTAATTCTAATAATGTAGGCGATCAAGTCTCTCAAGGCAAGGCAAGTTTGTTTGTATAGCACATTTCAGGCACAAGGCAACTCAAAGTGCTTTACAGGAGCATACAAATTACATTAAAAGACATTAAAAAATTCATTTAAAAGACATTAAAAAATTGCATTAAAAAGACATTAAGAAGCAAACACTAAAACAAGGCAGGCTAAAATAGAAAAGGTTTGAAAGACTGTAGAATAAAATAATTTAAATAGTTTCAGTTAAAAGCAGTGGCAAACAGAAATGTCTTCAGCCTTGTTTTAAAAGAAGTGAGAGTCAGAGCAGACCGGCAGTTTTTGGGAAGTTTGTTCCAAATATGTGGCGCATAGTAACTGAATGCTGCTTCTCCATGTTTAGTTCTGACACCAGGGACTGAAAGCAGACCGGTATCTGACGATCTCAGAGGTCTGGATGGTTCATAATGTGACAGCAGATCAGAAATGTATTTTGGCCCGAAACCATTCAGGGATTTATAAACCAACAGCAGGATTTTGAAATCTATTCTTTGACAGACAGGAAGCCAGTGTAAAGGTCTGAGGACCGGAGTGATGTGATCTACTTTTTTGGTTCTTGTTAGGACTCGAGCAGCAGCGTTCTGAATCAGCTGCAGCTGTCTGATGGACTATTTTTTTTTCGGTTACACTCTCACAGTGTAACTGAAAAGCTGCTTGGAAAGTACAGAATGCTGTAGAAAAGTGTCAGCGTACATGTGAAGTGTTCACATTTTGTAGTTAATGTAACACATAAACTTCCAGATGGTGGTTCTTTAAAGGAAAAGGTTTTAGTTCTTGACAAAAATCTAGATGAGAAGATTGATACCACTTTCATGTATGTTGAATCTGTCCAGTAAGGAAATAGATCTAGCTAGCTACCTCAGCTTAGCATAACGCCTAGAAAAATAGAGAGGGAACTTGCTTATATCTGTCCAGTAAGTTAACTAGCTCACCATCTTAGCTTAGTGCAGAGCCTAGAAACATAGAGAAGCAACTAGCTTGGATCTGTCCAGTAAGGTAACAGAGCTAGCTAGCTAATTTAGCTGAGCACAGAACCTAGAAACACAGAGAAGCAACATGCCTGGATCTGTCCAGGAAGGTACCTTGCTAGCGTATTTAGCTTTGCTTAGATCTTAGAAACATGTAGAAACAACTAGCCTGGATCTGTCAGACAGAGGTAACACGTAACAGGGGGAAACAGTTAGCCTGGCTTTATCCAAAGGTAGGCTAATTAACACGTTCAGACTAGTTCTGTTTCCAGTGTACAAAACAAAGTTAACTGGCTGCTGAAGCTTCATATTATGAATTAATCTTCTAAATCTATCTATTTCTCTAAAGGTCATCTATATATAAAGCCAACCTTTTCTAATTAGACCACTGGGATTAGACTATTACATTATGCTTCCTTCCACTCGCTCTTGCTCTGTTGCTGTTTTTAAAGTCCCCGTCCATCGCCAGCGATGATGACATCCTCTGAAGTTGCGGGGCTACGTGCTTGTGATGGAAAACTGTACGAGCATGAAGCAGGTAGTGTGACATGTTCAGAAATGTTCCACAATAAAGGTGAGCTCAGCGCCGTTAGGGCCCCGCTGGCTCCTTCGACCCAGAACATATTTATCACAGATTTTCTGGAAAACACATGCGTTAACAGACGGTAGCCACAGTTACAAGGGTGCAAGAAAATAAACATATCTCGACGATAATGACGACATTACCTCATATAGCAGGTCAGCACATGTTATGCGCGTAGCAGGAAAAAAAAATACATGCAAGACTCTGCAAAGAAACTGATCCGCTTTTCACACACGTCATGCTAAACCTTGTGGATGACACACAAAGGGCTGTCGGAGTGGAAATAAAAGAGTCTTTTCAAGCATAAAGTCAGTGGAGTAGACAACAAACAAACAAACAGGATCGAGGGATCCACTGAGTCAGCGAGGGCAGCGGATGTGATGTTTCTTTTGTGAACCTGCCAAGAGTTGAAAGCATAGGCCGATCTGAGAATTAAGGATTAATCTAGGCTTAAGCCCCTCGACTGCTGCACAAATAGATGAGAGACAAGGAGGGAAGTCCCCCTGAATTCAGCACGACTGAGTCCTATGAGTTTGTGCTGCTAAAAACAGAAAATCAAAAATGCTATTTAATAGCTTGAATTTGAGTTATTTATGTGAGGTCATCTGATGGAGGCGTAAAGAAACTGGAATCTGAGCCTGCATAGTTTTGTGTCTTTTTCTGAATGGGGCTTTGTAATAGTCTTCACATTCTTGTGTATCTGCTCCTTTCTTCTTTCACGGCATGATTCACGAGGTGAAAAATAAATACAGTCTATTGAATTCCAATCCAGGGAAAATGCAGGAATGATTTTTACTTCTTGTGAATTTTGCTATTAAAAGGGTTGAATGATTAATCCATATATAGAGTAAATGTTGAAAAATGTGTTGCCCTCAAGGATAAAAAAGGAAAATGTCTGTGTAGCTGTTGCTGACCTCTTTTCCAAAATCAGGGGTGGTCTGAGATAGTTTGAGGGAAACTGCATTTGCAACATATTTAAGTGTGGACGTCTGCTTTAGTGCAATTAAAATATTTGTATAAAAGCTTTACAGCCTGTAACTGACACTCAACTGAATCACTAGACATATTGGAAAATATGCTCTTTAGCTTTCTTGCTGAGAAACAGATGAGAAGATCAAAACAGATTTCATATATAGTATAGTATATACAGTAAAGCCAGAGGGTGATTAGCTTAGCTTAGCTTAGCTTAGCTTAGCTTAGTTTAGCTCATCTTAGCTTAGGGAAAACAGCTCAGTTCAAAGTCATATTTTTGCTTAAAGGCACCACTAAAATGCAATATCTGACACTATCTCGTTTGATTAATTGACCGGCTAGGCAGTGTGTCTGTGCTCCTGGTCTTTATGCTAAGCTAAGCTAATCAATTCTAGCCTAATATTTATTGGATAGATATGTAAGTGGAAAATATTGTCTCCTTTCAAAGCTTTTTTTTAAACACACTTTTACATTTACTTAAAATCATCAACACAATATGAAAAAATATATAATAATAGACATCAAGTTAGCATGCTAACAGCTAGCCCCCGACCTGAAAACCTCTGTCCCTGTGTTAGCAGTGTAAACAAGGCTCCCCCATTACACCAGCTAGCTGCACAGCTAACTTAGCTAATGGCTACAGTCATGCACATATGGGATACAGTTAGCAGCTGTTAGCAGTAACTCTGGCGATATGCTGTCCCCAACAGGTGGCCAATTCTTACATATTGCACCTTTAACTCCCAGAGAGAAAGCAAAACGTCAGTTACTTTAAGAATCTTTTTTTATCTATTTTATGCCAGAACTGTGAAACATAACATGATGCATACCAGGCTTTAGCTTATCTTTTTTTAAATTTTAGTTTCACGTCAGGCGTACTGTGAGTTCTGCTGTGCTGCGAAGCAATAAAGTTAAAGGTATTCAGAGCTTATTTCCCCGTAGCTCAGTGGACAAGATGTGTATCTTTATAGTGTTGCACAACATTGAAACGCTGCTGTTAATAAAGATAATAACACTCCTCACTCTATATCCTGCCGACAAAATACAATACCAGGCTATCAGAGGGAACATTGGTGGCCATATTTGGTAGCAGGACGCAAGAGACCGGAGCAGGAAATGCGAGCCAGCACGTTGTGGGACTCACGTGACAGCTGAATTTTGAAAACAATGAAAGACCCTGTGATATAGTTTACACAGATTACAGAAAGGAAGGAAACTTGAACAAAAGGGATTTTGCAAAGGAATCCAGCTTGAGAGCGGGACCTCCATTGTGTGACATACAAGATGAGCGTACAAAAAAAAGACACAAAAGACAGAGAGAGACGGAGAGGAAACAGGCCCAGAGAGGCGATAGAGAGGTTCATGACAATTCCTTTTGGAAGAAAAGAAGCTGCGTCTGTCAAAACAGATGGCAGCTGGTTAAGAAGATTAGGAGCTGTTACTACTGTTTCCAGCACCACTTCAGACTGATCAACCCCCCCAAACACAGACAAACACACACATAGTATTTTCAACTGCCTCCTCTCATCCCACCCCCAAACAACCGGGCCAACACTCGACCCGTGTCGCTCACATGCTCGTCTTACCAGAAACAGCGAAACAGCAAGGGTCAGGATGATTCTTGATGTCCTGCGTCACTTCTCAATCCACTCCATCCCCAACAACTTCGGATTGACAGACACAAGCATATTCTCTCGGTCCTTTTTATTTAAACGACTTGGACTTTTCCTTTTGTAGTTCTGATCATCATCTTTATCGGTGATGGTAATAACATTATACCCAGTGGGATCTGGGAACTTGGACGCAGCCAGCAACACAAGCGTTCAGATCAAGGACGTAGATTTCGGGGGATGGAGATGACTGGTTCCCCCCAATAATAACATGAAAGCTGCCGTGTACCTTTATTTTGACTTGCCCGAGGGCCTCACTGTATCATATTCAAGTAGATTTCGAATTCTCTGCTGCATGTAGGTATAATTTTGTGTTTTCCTTTGTATGAATTTCCTTTGTGTGTGAAAAAAAAATCCCCCCAATGCAGGAAATTAAGCATGTAATGCTGTATATAATGTTTGGGGGTGGAGCTGTTGAAACGAAACCTAAACCCTGGGGTCAGACAATCATTGAAGTCATGTTTACCAAAATTCAGAACACCCAACATGGAATAGCTTCCTCATTGCACAGGAAAACTATACGATGGGTCAAGTGGAACCTGTAATCTGTGATAATTGTTTAAAAGCTCTATATTTGTCTGCCTGCTTTTGTTACATTCTGACTTTAATAGCTTTATTACCAACAGGAAACGATAGCTAAAACTATGAAAGTTATGAGTTACTTTGTACGGAACCAGAATCCCAAGATGACATCTTGTTTTTTCAGTTAATTGAAGGAAAAATGTGTCATTTTGGGAAATTCACTTATTTGCTTTCTTGTTGAGAATTAAGTGTAAAATTCAATTCTACACTAACGTCTTTGCACTAAATATAAAGCTAATGTGATTAGCTGAACAGCGACTCCAAAGCTCACTAATCAGCACGTTATGTATGTTTTATCCGTATAAAAACTGAAGTGTAGAAGTGGCAAGTTGTGGTTTTATGGAAGTTGTCGTCACTTTAAAGTACCCATAAAATCACAGCTTGTAGTGATTTAACAGCCTTACAGTTCTTTCATAAATTAAACAATCAGTATATGTTGAATAATGTGTTCATTAGTTGGCTTTAGGGGGTTCTGGAAGGCAAACTTTGGACACATAGGCTTGCTGTTTCAAGTCTTAAAGCTAAGTTAAGCTAAGTGGCTACTGGCTGTAGCTTCACATTGGATGCACACACACGTGAGTGGTATCAAATAGGTGAAATCAGTGATCTTATCAAAATAGTCAAACTGTTCCTCAAGGGCGACTTCATACTCCACAGGAGCTCACGGAGGACTTGAACGCTCGTCAGTCTGTGTCACTGAGCATGTGACCAAGAGGCAGAAATCAGGAGACAACACATGTTACTTCATCAGTTGGTTGGTTTATTTATCATTAGCAATGACACCAAATGTACTCTACTGTTTTCACTTGCTATCATAGGAGATGCATTTTTGAATTGTAAACAGTGAAAATGATAAAATGCATTTCAGAAAAAACTCCTTACAAGCAGTGTATGACCAGGGAAGAGAGCAGATTGTACCTGCTCTTGCTCACCTATTTTATTTTTTATTTTTTTTAACAATACATGTCATCTTATAGTTTTTGAGTCTCTCATATTTACATAGATACAGCTGGGTCCCACATTCTTCACCAGCAGAGACCTATTGGCTTTTTGTTTTTTGTTTGTTTTTAATGTGTTATCACATAGTTTTCTTAAAGAATTATATTTACAACCATAACGCGCCCCGGCTGCCTGCTGCCGGGGGTTTAAACACACAGTTAGAATCACTTGCTTAAAATTCGTTAAACTACTTATGTTTCTTGAAAGTTTTGCGTTGTAAGTCAACCTTATAGCTCTACGTTTTTTTGTTTTTTTTGTCTTCTCTTAACAAATAAAGTTAATACAGAGCTCAAGCTGTTCGTCTTTTTCCCCCCATAAAAATTCAAAAATTATCCAAATAAATGAACATAATAATAAGAAAATAAAATAAGAAAATAAAAAAAAAAAAAGAAGAAATATTGCACTTAAAGTTTCAGGACAGCATTGGACCTGTTTGGTGGTTAAAAGAGGAAAGTGAGAGCTTTTAGCTGAGTGCTTTTGAAAGGAGGTGAGGGTGTCTGTAGAAGCATCCAGCGAGTTAATCTAAATAAATAGGCAAACTTTTTGTACAACATGAAACTTTTCTCTTTTTTTTTTTCTTCTTCTTCCTCTGACTATGACGTGAGCAACCTCTCGCTGTATTGCTCGGAAGAACTAGGGAGTGCAGGTTGGAACCCTAAAGCATATTTTAAAAAAAACAAAAAAACAGTTGAGTGTGTAGAAAATAAAAAAAACGAAGATAAACCAAGCCGGAAAACTGTTATAGCAATGTCCTGAGAATGCTTCCTCGGTTAGTCCAGAAATGAGCTACAATGTTGAAGGAAATGTCGTTTTGGCTGCGCGGAATATTTTCTTTTTCTTTTCTTCTGGTTCTTCTTGAGTTTTTTCGCTCCTCGTTGTAAACAGTCTTTGGAGACAGGAAGCAAGTCGTCTTTTTTCCATTACTGGCTTTGAATGTGACTTTTAGACTGACACATCTCTGCGTTTCATCACAGCTCCGGTGCGTCCGTCATTTATACATGTGTGTTCTTTGCCCCACTGCCGTCTCCATCTTTTGTCCCTGTCGAACGCTCACAGTAACTTTCCACAGTCTTGTGATGAGCTGAATAAAGGTGAAAGCTGTTTGAAAGAAGCTTCAAGAGGGGGGGGGGGG
>OMLP01046185.1:56744-71474 GCA_900302685.1 Spondyliosoma cantharus
GAGGAGCTTCTCCAAATTGAAGCTCATCAAAACATACCTGAGATCCACCATGTCTCAGGAGGGTTTAAATGGACTTGCACTGATGAGCATAAACCGCGAGGTGTCTAGGCAGGTGTCAGTTAATGACACAATAGATGCCTTTGCGAGGAGTAATCTCGCCTAGGGCACCAAATGGGCTAGAGCCGGTCTTGCACACACACACACAGCCGCTGGACAGCATGCTGGAGACCGGATGCCTGTACCAGGACAGTGCTAATGCTGCTAGCATTAGCTGTGCTGCTAACGTTTGTTTCTATGATCAAAATGAATAACGTTATTACTCGACAGTTCAAAGTATTCGAAATGTCCATCCCCGTCAAGCTATGATGCTAACTTAGTTAGCGAAGCTCAACTTACCTGTCTAGGAGAAGAGTAGCCAATTCTGCATCCATTTTAAAATTCCTCTCAGCTTTCAAGTGTCTCCACCGTTCAAATGCAGCTCCTATATAGACCCTCACTTTGCCTTGAAATTTATCTTTGCGTTTTTGTGATTCATAACGAGGTCTTTTAGATTTTGTTGCCTCCGCCATTGTAGCTCAGTTGTAACTGGCAACCTGTGATTGCTCGGCAGCTGAGACTCTGCTGACTGCAATGATTTATAGATGGCAGTAGGTGGCGTCACATGCCAAAACATGATGATGAAAACCTCAACATGATTTGCAGTCCGCAATAGATTTTTTTTAATGCGAATATTTTGGCTGTACTGTTGTTGTTGGTGAGTTCATTATGTTATATGAACATTATTCCTGATTCTCTGTGACATATTAGGATGATTTTTACGGCCAGTTGCTTTAGATTTCTTACATATTGTACCTTTAAACACAGTATGAATATAATGCAATTTAAAACATTTTACATAATAAATTCCTTTGAAAAGTACAGAAATGAGGAAGGAGAATGTAAATCTCACAGATGTTAATGGTGCTTCTTCATTTTATTCTTTTTGTTTGTTTTTGTTTTGTTCTGTTTTTCTTTATAGCTTTATTGGAGTTTTCTTTTTTTATTGTACGTTTCATTTATTTTGATAGGATTTTGTAATTATTAATGGTGAAGAATGGGGGTAGGACTTGACAAGCCTTGGCTTCTTCCTATCCCTTTTCGAACGAGTCAAATCTGTATTATATTGAAATTGTTTATTGTTTATTGTTGTTGTTTTATTCATTTACATTTGTTTGTTTTAATCTTTTTTTTAATCGTTCATTCGAAATAAAGAATAAAGGGTGGAAAAATCCAAAAACGCTTCACTTGCGTTCTCGTGTGGACAGTGAATCCGCATACTTTGCGTATCGATGATGCCATCGCCCTAACCCACGACCTCTTAACCCTGCGACGTCTCATAACAACAACAACAATGGCGGACTACATGCTTGTCTTCGTGCTGCAGAAGATATTGAGCCTTTCTTGCAACTTACTCACTGAGTGTGAGTCGCAGCAGCAGTTCGACCTCATTATCGGTCTACACAAACGATTCTGGTTTCCTTGCACTAGCCATTTTCGTCTTCTTCTTGTTGTGTTCGGTTTCTCCTTCTACTGTCTGTTTATATACAGCGTGCAAGCTTTATGCGCATGCTCTGTCTCTTCTTCTCCATTTTTGGTGAATTTCAAGCGGCACCTATAGGCCTGGAATATGAACTATAGCGTTTTGAGTCATTTTGAGTGGATCCGTTTGGACGCAAATATTCTTGTAGCGATACCGAGGAAGACACAGGAAAAAAAGATTGTTTTGGTACGTGTGGACAAGGCCTTAAAAGAATGCTCAACACGGACAGAGTGGTGTATAATATGAGATGAGCTAACATCATGATACATGTTTGTTGACCTACTGTTACGTGGCAAATCACTGTTTGCTACCTATGACCTCTGTCAACCAATGCGTCCAGCTGAGTTGCTATTTGTAGCCATGACCAAACTCAGGTACACAACACACAGTGAGTCATTTCTACTTTTTGTTCTGTGTATCAAGGCTTGAGGTCAGTAGAATCAAATGATATGGTGACACTTTATAATAACTATTAGTTAATGGTGAATATATAGCTAATTAGACTTTAGTTAACAGTTGCATCAGAATCAAAATCAGAATTACTTTAATGATTCCCATAGGAGAAGTTGCACAGGTTATTTGACCATTTATTAAGCAATTGTGACAGTTTATAAACAGTAGCAACTTTATAATGGCCATCCAAATAATGTTTATAGATGATAACATAACATAACATAACATGACATAACATAATTTTTGACTTGGTGATAAAAGAATGCTCAATAACACATTTCATTGTTTAGCAGTGGTAGCGCTATTACCTAAGGTTTAATAACAATAACTTTACCATTTAATAGTAATGATTATTTCTTCTTTAAAGTGCTATGATATGTAATGCATCAACTCCACTATTTATGTTTGATGTTACAACAATGAATACAGTGTTTAAAGGTGCATTATGTAGTTTTGGCAAAGAGATTCAAACTCAGAACGGTAAAATTTACACTATTAACAAGGTAGTATTAATACAAACTCATATATTATTCATTTATTTGATATATTTATTCGTACCTTTAAAAAAGAGGCTTTGGTCCAATACTGATCACAAATCAAGCACCGCTTTGGAAATATGCCATTATTTGTCAGTTTCTACAAACAGTGACAAATTCAAGATTTAAAAATACACAGGAGGGAAAGAAAGGAAACATCTCTCATCCCTAAAAAGCAGTGTGTCTGTTTTATGAAAGCAATAAAACACGTCTGAAGCTGTTTGCAACAGCTGACAAGAAAAGGCAACACACTCTCGACTCAAGAAAAAGGGCCTTTGGAATCTTAATCACTTAATCTGCTGGTTAACTAAACAACATAAAAACACAGCCTGTGCAGAAGAATGGCCGGCTGTAAGACCGGAGGACAACCAGTGTGAGTGGTTTTATTTTCCCCGTGGCGTGAAATGCGCTTTCATCTTGATGAACGGGAGCGTGAATGAAGCTCAATCAACAGCTGATGAATCACCGAGGCGTCGACACGCACGAAACACACCCAAGAACACACACACACACACTTTACCTCTCACACCGCTGAGATTGTGACACACACATGGTGTCCTCCTGAGCAGCGCAGACATCATTTGCGACTTAATTAAGTAGGTGATGATCAGCGTTAAATGATTAGTGCTAACTTTCACTGTCACCTCAAAAACACATCTGTCAACATGTGCAGGTATCGCAAAAACTGTGAAAGTGGCCAAAAAGGGAAAAACTGTTTGTAACCTTAAAGAATTAATGTTAACATAAATGAAATGACCCGAAATAGAGAGGAAAGTTTTTAAATATATGTCCTTAATAATCTAATCACACTCATACTAACACATTGTCAGAATAAGTCTCAGATGACCCCTCGTGTCCTGAAACAGGTCGTTCACTGTTAGTTTGGACACAAGGGAAGACATCTGTTTAAAATAATGGACGTTAAAGCAGGGTGTGAAACCCTACCCTTTGACTTTGATTAAATTAGCATGAATATAAAGGGAGGGCTGATGACTATACACTGAAAACACATTGAGGGAACCTCTATTGGGTTGTTTCTCCTTGCCATCCCTTCCTCTGTATCACACACAAATAATCAATTATCTTGCCAAACCATGCCATTCCTTGTTCACAACTTTCAAAAAGAGGATTCAGTGATTCTGAAAATAACCACAGACAGCAAACACAACACGTTGATTCATCTGAGTACTTACAGGTTCTTGGATTTCTTCTTCTTTGTTCCTTCGGGGCCGACCTCGCAGCTACAGGGGGATCCGGAGCTCAGCTGGGGGGAGATGAAGGAGAGCACACACTGCATCATCCAACATCCACACAGAGAGACTGTGCAGAGACTGAAGCTAGATGTTGACTAGCCCCAACAGGCTAAGTTGGCTAGTCAGCTAGTGAGTCCACGGTGTGTCTGGTTAGGCTAGACTGAGACTAGTCCAGTCCACAAAGTGATTAATCCATGACTGCAGTCCACGGTGTAAATCCCCTTAAGGCAAAGAAACGTTCTCAGAGGTGTGTTCCTGTATCTCGCAGAATGAATCTGAGTGTGTGTGATTGTCTGTATGCAGTAGATGGTTTTGGGGTATTAAAAAAGTGAGGAGGCTCTGTGTGAGTGAGAGAGCGTGAAGGACTACGACTGTTGTTTCTGTTGGCCTCCAACTGTGCCCCGGATTTGAAGTGTCGAGCCAAGACCCCCGGTTTCACATTACACTTTCTGCCAACCCTCGACTTTGATTGGCTGAGAGGAAAAGGGAAGTTGCCTCAGGGTGGAGAAGGGGTCAATCTCCACTAATCTGATGGCTTGAAGCTGCCCCATTGTGTGTGTGTGTGTGTGTATGTGTGTGTGAGGGAGGCTCTAAATAATGAGCCATTGTATTACAGGAACACACAGTTAAATCTGAGCTAGATACTGGCCACAGCTGGTAACACATGGCGGGTGCTTTCTATCTTCGTGGGACCCAATTTGAGTTTTTCGACCTTCGGAGCGAGGACGCTTTTGGCAACTTGCGGACAATTCTGACCGGCCTTCACTTGTCCAAGGTGCTGTTTTGAGGTTAAAGTGACACTCTACCCTGAAACACTCAAGTTACAGCTGGTTGTAAAGTTTGTAGTTTTCTCACTGAGGGAGAGCAGCAGCTTGAATTGCTATCAAGTATCTCAACAAAGCCACCCCAATAGCCCAAAGGTCCCAGCTTCTACCAGCAGTAACATAATCCATATTTACTTTCTTTTCTTCTGCCATGAACACGTTTTACCGCTGGAATCCACAGTGACAGCTTGACTTCACGCTGACCACAGCTGTTGTTCTCCATCAGTGAGGAAGCCACAAAGGTTTTACAGTTACCCTTCAAGCAGGCCCACTGCGGCTGTGAGGGTTGGCTCAAAAGGTACATTTTGTGTGGAGCGCCCTTTTAAAGAAACATCAGACATTATAGGCGTGCGTGTCTTGCTGATGCTTGTTTAGTGATCAATGGTGTAGCTCCTCCCCCATTAGAAGAGATCATATCACTGGGATCTGATAATGGGAGGACATCTAGGATGACCAACAGAGATCTCTAACAGATCACTTTTAGAATTCAGTACTAAGTATTACATGACAGTGCAGCAGCTTCACTAATTTCAATTTCGAGATGAAATTGTGGCTTAAACTGACACTCAAACACTCAATCTCGTGAGAAGTGGTAATTTTAATTCTTTGAAATTGTATCTGATGTTGTTGTGTTTCTTTCTTCAACAGAAAAAATTATCAATTGTCCTTTTTGTCTCTGGTATTGTGTTCCTGGGACTACTATTCTATTTAAACATTTAGCCCCATGCGCAAACATTTCCCCTCATCATGCATCCATCTACGTTAAGCCACACTACTACATATACTGTACTTAAGTCGCTTTGGACAAAAGCGTCTGCTTAATGCCCTAAATGTTAATGATGTACAAGCTGCCTGACATAACGTTTTTTTATGAAACCAACAACTGCAAGGAACACAGAAAAAGGGGGAATATGTGTAGCCATTAGATGAAATTGCTCTTATTATAAAACATTACTGTAATTCTGTCTTGGTTGGGGATTCTCTCATCGTTCATTATTTGTCTTAAATGAAATATCGAACATGCTTCATCTGCTGCCTTCTTAAATGCTGACACCATTTTCAAGTCACTGGAGGATGAAGGAACAGATCAGTACTATTTGACTTATGGAAACCTGCTCCTTACTAAAAAAAAATGCTCGGCAGTCATTATCCTAACTGCAGCATATACTACAAAGCAATTTTTTAAATCACCTTCCGCTTAAAGGTTTTGGACATCGGCTGCCTCATTATAATTCTTAAAAATGAACATCACAAAATGAGATTTTTAAAACTCTCTGCCACGTCCTTCTCTTTAATGACTCCTCTCTCCAGCTGAGACTTATATTGCCGTTATAGGAAGTGCGCACCGATGCACTCAGTGCTTTCTGACTAAACTCACAGGTGATTGTGAAAGGTGAATGAGCGTTTGCTGTTTAGGAGCTGTCTAAAAATAAGTGAGAGGAAAGAGCAGGAACAAAATATGTTTAGAGCTGCTGTTTGATGAGTTCAAAGTCCTGTTGAACTGTACAGTTTGTGTTTGTGTGTGTGTGTGAGTAACAGGTTTGTTATCACTGTGTACTTGCACAGAAATGCAAATATTTTGTAGAAAATGCTTTATATTTTTATAGGTAAGTGATATTTTGATGATATTTGGTGATGATTACTCATTGGAATTAAGTCATTAATACACTTTAAGTTTAGAAAACTGCATCAGATCCTCTTAAACCAAGATTATAGAGTTTATAGAGATTTTCAGGCCTCAATAAAATATTTGATACTAAATATTACATCCTAAATCACCCTTCCAGAAGCAGCTTCAAATACAGGTCACCAAAGACTAAATATCTAATCAGTAATCTGAGAGGGAACAGCACAAATAGGGGAGTCCCAGTCTCTGTGGAGCTGTCTGCCAGGCTTTCCCCAGATACCACCGAAAACAACTGGAAAACAACGCACACTTTTTGCCCTCGCCGGAGGCATTTGTCCTGAAGTAGTCCCCTAGGATGGAATTATTCAGGGGTATCGGGAGAGCAAATCGCGGCGTGTAGTGATTGCAAATGAGAGGTCGATTTTCCACTAGTTGGGTCAGCCTTGTTGTTCAAGGAGCTGCCTGCATGTGAGGGCTGGATGCACACTCAATAAGATCCACCTTGAAACACACATGGTGACATGTGTCTGCCCTCTTCATACAATTAGCATTAGCAAGTGGCTAGTTGGTTAACGTTTTAGAATCACAATGTAAAACATGCAACACACAGACACTACTGACTGCACGTGCGGAGGTATTAAAAGAACAATGTGGATGGCATCCGAGCAGCAGCTGCGAGAAAGCTGTGGGCTATGATTGATGATACAGCTAAATGTTTTCTGAAAGCTGAAGGACCTGTGAAAGGCCTTTACTTTTCCCATCCTGTCTCCCTGCAATACACACAGTAAATGCGTCAAATCTCATGTCTGCGTTTCGACAGCAGAACCACAAATCAGAGAGACATGACTGAATCGCGTCAGTGGGAAGTCGGATTGGAGTTTGAAAAACAAAAGCGCCCTGATTTCAAACAGAATCAAAATGGCCTTCCAGCTTCCATTGAATTCCCATTTATAGAAAGGGTAAACTCTTAAGGGAACAGTGATTCTATGTGAGACGGGTCATTATGGACTTCAACAAATCACTTCCTGCCAAAAAGACAGTATTTTCTGGACACTTAAGTTGTGTTGCCACTGCATTTAACGGCTCTGCTCGACTCGAATTGACTCACTTTTTTCAAACAGTACCACTTCAGTGTAGGCAGATAACTGATGTTATATCACACCGGCTGAAAAAGTGATGACATCAACTTCTATGTGACACTAACACACAGGACCAGAAGAGGATATCCTTTTCTACTGACATCGTCATTGGCAGTCACACACAGGAACGTCTGCACTTCGCGTTTACAATTTGCAGTCAGTTTCGCAGGATGTCTGTGTTGCATAAGTGACTATTCTAGTGGCAATTCTCTTGGGCCAATCAGTGTTTTTGAGTGTTTTTACCCAACCATGAAGTGTAGTATCAGCTCAGCTTGCTTGGACCCTCGCCAAAGGTGCTACCAAAAAAAGTACCAAGCACCAGGTACTATCCACCGCTTTTGACAATGGAAAATCCAAAAAGAGCCGGTCAAGCAGAGTCGAGCCATGCAGTAAGACCAGAAGAATCATTTTGTGTCACATTAATATTATTTTCAAGGATCTAACCCTAACCCTATTCCTACATGACTATCTGATTACTTAAAGTTTTTTTTTACATACACTGCATTTGATTGTAAGGACTGTATGAACAGTTAAGTAGTTTTGAGTTAAAATAACAAAATCTCACAGCTTTACGGCGTTATTCTCAGGTTTCTATGTTTCGATTTGTCCCTCTTCTTTCTAGCAGCAAGACCCCACCGGGGCCCCCACACACAAAAGAGACTTAGACACACACACACACACGAACACACACACACACTCAGACTGCCTGGCAATGGCCAGTGAACCATAAAAAAGTCTTAGTCTTTTCTAAAAATAACCCTGGTGTGTGTGCGTGCGCAAGCTTATGTAGACTGTACGCATGCCTCGCTGAAGACAGTAAGAAAACACAGAATCTGCCAAAGACCACACGACACCATCGCCCCCCCCCCGAGGCATGGGATACAGATGCTGACACGCCGTTAATGGTTGCAGGATGGCTGAGCAGATGCACAGATAAAGGTTTAACCTCGCTGCATGTGTGTTCTGGCACGTGTCATCATAGCCCTACAGTATGCAGCTTTACATGCATGCACGTGTGGAGATAAACATATGGGCAAACACATAATGGAAACATTTGGTGACACAAATGCACATGGCCTGGGAACATGTATGTTTAGTCAGGGAAGAAAGCTTGGAACACCAACTGGCTGTTTTTTCCCTGATAGGACAAAATTGTCCATCTTTGTCTCAATAAACTGCACATTCTTTAATTGTGCTCTGTGCTAACAAACACATTGCAGGAACAATATTCTCAACACGGCTCTGAGACATTCTTGACCCAGTCAACCTCAGACTCCCAAATCCTCCGACAACCTAAAAACCCCAGAGGTGGAGAAATTAATCCTGGTCTTTGTGTATTTATACTTCTTCCCACCAGTTCAACCCCTGCTGCTTTTCTTCATCAGACCTCCTCCTGGCTGCTTCCTTCCTCTTCATTTCTACTTTTATTAAAAAAAACCCCAAAACAAATTGACAAGCTGGCGTCTGAACAATGTTATGGGGACCCAGACAATATCTCACTCCATTTAGTACAGCCTTGGATTGGTGCTACATTAGACGCTAGTTTCCTTACATTGTGTGGCTCTGTTCTGTGGGTGAGTGGGTGCAGTGTGTGTGTGTGTGTGTGTGTGTGTGTGTGTGTCATACCCATTTTAGGGCATCATGACCCAACTCCTGCCTTTGATTTCAGGCAGTTTTGATGCTGATAAGCTTTGAAATGATCACAGGTTTTAACAGTAACCTCAGAATTACTGCATGGCTACTGAAATATTTCAGTATTGTTAGACTGTTGTAGCCTTCTAAATCTCAATAGATATTTTAACTTTGGCTGAATGAGAGTAGTTGCATGTATTGGCCATGCAGTCACTAATGAAAGAAGATAAAAGACCTAGGGACTGTTTGAACTATGATAAACGTGGATAAATGTGATCTATTTCAAGAAATTTAATAAAGAAATTCAGGCTTTTCTACTTGTATCTTCTTTCACTTTCTATTAAAAAAGGAAAGAAATGGAGTGCGCCACAGACTTAATCAAAGTCCGATGTTTATCAGGATGTGGAATCTATAAAGTGTGCAAATAGTGGAGGAAATTATTCCTGTGATTGTCTCCATGTGACCTACCAAACAGACTACGCCACTTTAATTCACCAGATGATATCTGGAAACCAATGGGGAAAATGGGTCATATGCTATTTGGAACTCTACCATTCTGTTTACCATCGACCTTCTTTTCTCGATCCTCAGTAACCTGACAATGAACAGGCGCTAAACAACAGTAGGTTAGTTTGGCACCGGATGAGATGCGAATCACAGTCACAGCCAGCTATCGCTCGCAGCTTTTGCGTGAGAGTGTGAGACACGTTAGCGCCTTATTAGACTGCAGCATCCGACAGAGCAGACTGTTTTATAGAACAACTAAAAAGATGAAAGAGAATCCGTATGAGGGCTGCGCCTGTAATGCTTCTCAGAGGATCAACTCAGTCCTAACTGGGCCAGAACTGTCAGAGATGTGTGTCAATTTTTGGTATTTGCATTTAACTCTGAATATTTGAAATGGCTTCAATGCAATTTTTTGCAGTAACGATTTTTGTTCTCCTCCCAGTGTTTCCCCTAGTTTTTTTTGTAGCAGCGGTGCTCTGAGTCAGTAACCTAGCAACGCTAGGGGAGTCCGGGGGCATGGCCCCTGGGAGGAAAATTTTGAAAAAAAACACTTTAAATGGTGACTACTGGTGCGATTTTTGAAAAAAAAGATTGAGACTTACAGATTTGAGTCTTATTACAAAATGTCTCATTTTTACAAATGACATAGCAATCAACAGATTCAAGGCATCTGCTGAGACCAGGTCATTGTACAAATGTGCCTTTAACTGGGCAGAAACAAAGTTCATAATTTGTGTTAATTTTCAGCTTAATTTTCTTTGATGTTTATCATGAGCCTTAAAAAAAAAAATGAAGTGGCACAATGCGGAAACGTATTTGTTGTGCTGCCGCATAATGCATATAGGGGAAACACTGCTCCTCCACATCCACAAAGCCCCACCTGCTCCAGAGGTACATTAATATAGATGCTGTTGTTAAGATGCCTTGACATGTATGTCAAATCTCCAGAACAGGGTATCAAAATCAATATTAATAATTAAAATAATTAAATAATAATAAAAATAATGATAAATAATTAAAATATAATAAATATTAATAAGGCATTGTATTGTATAGAAATTCCAGAATTTTGACAACACTAATTTCATAAAACAGAAAATTATTCTTACCTACTCCAGGACTCACAAGAGCTATAGGTTCTGTCTGAATGAGCTCCTAACAGGTGGTCTTCTTGTATTGACATTAGATAATGGCTTTTCCAGTGAGTCCTTTTAACCTACTAACTTAGCAAAGTCTTGTCAACGTACAAAACATAGTAAAAGTTAGGAAATGGAGGTACGTTTGTTTTCCTAAACCTAACCAAATACAGCATTGTACGAGTGTCGATGTTACAATGCACACCCATGTTGTTTTGGGAATGGTCATATATGTCCTTTTTGGGAGATGCTGACAATCAACCTGTTCTGTCGTTAAGATATAAGGATGTGTTGTAACTAAGAAGAGAACGGAATAAGGGCTGTTGATAATACTGAAATCTGAACCTTTACTCTATAAACGTCAGTAAAAGCCAATTCTGTACTGTACTCTTAATCTTAGTTTTACTTCCCAGGAGTGAGACTGTGAGATCCTGGATAAATACAGGCCCTGTGGGAAAGCGATCCCAAAAACACATGTTTCCAGAATAGTTGAGTTGTAGTTCTTCAATCTGTGCAAAAAACATGCCAATTTTTAATTTACTTGCAACAGTAAACCAAGCAAATAACCGAACACATCTTGCTTTCATGACGATAATCTTAGTCATCTCTGGCCTCTGATATGTCTCTGTGCTTTCTTGAAGATCTGGCAAGAGACACTGGGTTTTCTCTCTCGCTCTTTCGCTCTATAAAGGGCGAGTTTTAGGAACAATGGGGCCTTTATTAGAGGCAAAAATACAGAATATAAGATATACAGATTTAATAAAGGCACAAACTGATGTTTAAAGATAGAGACATGGGGGAGACGTCACAAAACCAAGTGCTGAACTCAGGCGGGTAGTTTGAAGGATGATCAAGGGATGTAATCCATATATAGAGTTAACGTCTACTGATTTTTTAATGAGGCTCTGATGAGGGTTCACAAAGTATTTTAATGAAAATAAACATCCAGTATTCTTTACTGACAGCTCTTCCTCTGTTTTATAAAAGGCTTTGCGAAAACATTCCTGACATGTTTTGCCTCCATAATTCTCTTTGATGTGTAGTTACATAACTGCCTTAATGTCATGTTTTGTTACGCTTCTCTTCTTCATTGTTTCGATTTATGTCACAGGAAATATTTGTCCAACTTCCTTCGCAAAATAAAAGGAAATTTTTGGGTAAAATAAACTTGCGGTTGTGGCTGAGGGAGTATGATGGCTATGTGTGTGTGTGTGTGTGTGTGTGTGTGTGTGTATGTGTGTGTGAGAGAGAGAAGGGGAGCTTGTGTAATTGGATGGCAGCTGCTAACACACACACATACACAAAACACACACAAAACACACACTTCAAGTACAATGGCCCAACCACAATGTTCAGTAATATCTGAACTCAGTGACAGACAGACAGGATACTGAGTCATTCCTACTCAAACTACATAATGAAAGCAAATACAAATGGTGCATTGTCTGCACGTTTGTTTGTGTGTGTGTGTGTGTGTGTGTGTGTGTGTGTGTGTGTGTGTGCGTGCGTGCGTGCGTGTGTGTATGTGTGTGCGCCTCCTGTTATTCAGCACTGCTCAGGAGATGGCTGCTTCCTGCATAAGTACTTCCCATGTCACAGGATGTTAATGAACAATACTCGTTACGACGTCACTTCTCGGAGCTGACTCGGAAAAGCTGTCAGGTTACACGGCCCTGGAGCTGGTGCGATCTATTAAAATCGTTATTGACATTTTTCTGCCCGGCGGGTGACCTTTCTGCTTGGAATTTTAATGGCTGCAGCAGTTATGCACAGACTGTCCATCAGGAACACCGAGCCAGTGATTACCAATTGGCCGAAGGCACAATGAGGCGGACCATGAATGAATATTATGTTATTATGCTACACTGGCTACATAAATGATATTATTTGTTTTCAGCAGCTTAGTGACGGTTATGTTTTTTGCTGCTGTAGCTGGACTCTGAAGCTTCCCGCTCACATGAGGCCATTAGCAAAGATAATGGATTTGGAACAGGGCAGGCAGGAACGGTAAAAAAAAATATTAGTAAGACATGCACCTCAGGTCAGTTTCTACATTAAAGTTGTTATTTCTGAATATCAGAGCACTTAATGAACTCCAGGTGCATGAAAACCCATCTTATAAATCCTCCATCCTTCGTGCTACAGTGTCTAATAGCTAAAAAAAAAAAAGAAAGAAGGTATTCTGCCCTCGTACGGTGGAGATGGTTGGGAGATTAGGTCGGGAGTTTTATTTCAGATTCTGAATGTTGTCTTTATTACAGCTGCACGGCCATTGTTCACACACTAATTGCTGTAATGCATCACTGCCTCAGAAGAAAGAACTATTACAGTGGTCGATCTGGATTTAATTTGCATGTAAGATGTGTTTTTTCTTCTTTCTATCCACAGGTCATGACATTTTGTTTTACTACTTTGGCCCCATCTAGACGAAAAAGCTCTTGAGTGAAAACGGCCTTTTTTGAAAACGGGTCTCAGGGTGGAAAAACCCGAAACGATGACGTCATCGGCCCACCACGCAACGTCTCATAACAACAACAACAACAATGGCGAATCTGCTTGTGTTCGTGTTTCTTGCAACTTACTCGCCTTGTAGTCGAGTGTGAGTCGCAGCATCAGTTCGGCCTCATTATCGGTCCACACAAATGATTCTGGTTTCCTTGCACTAGACATTTACGTCTTCTTCTTCTTCTTCTTGTTTTTCGGATTCTCCGTCTACAGTCTGTTTGTAAACAGCGCGTAAGCTAATGTGCATGCTCCGTCTCTTCTTCTCCACCTTTGGTGAATTTTCAAGCTCCCCTAGAGGCCTGGAATATGAACTACAGCGTTTTGAGTCGTTTTCAGTGGATCCGTGTGGATGCAAATATTCTTGAAACGGTGCCGAGGAAGACAGAGAAAGAAAAGATTGTTTTGGTACATATGGACGGGGCCTAAGGCCCAATCCCAATACACTCCTTGACAGTCTTAGCCCCTCCCCTTCCGGGTGGATGTCCCAATTCTCGTTTCAATGTATAATGTCCTTTTCTTTATAAGAAGCATACTAGCTACTAGTTTGATTATGTCTCGACAGCTAACTGGCTAGCTAGCTAATGTTACATTGTCATTGCTGATTTGTGTGTGACAATTCATTATGATGTAGTTCAGTGGTGCATTACCCAAGTCCAGTACAATTAATACAGACAAAGCTGGGCTGCTAATGTTCGCCTATAATGCACTGCTTGTGGCCAGGTCATTTTATTTGATGACTTCATTGACGGCGTGATGTGAACAAACTTGCGAGCATCGAGGCTTTTAATCTCCGCCAGATAAATCTGGATAATACAGAGAGAAAGAGAAATCACCACAGCTGAAGACGGCATATCGGAAATGTACAGAAGCGCCTGTTTACATAAACGGCGTCAGCGATGACTGATGTATGAGGGTCTTTTAGAGTTGCCCCGTTTCAGACCCGTTACTATCCCTTCTAGCTTTGTTCTGACGGGCAAGGGGGCACTCAAAATACGAGGCGTAGGGGTAAAAATTGGAAATGGAATTGAGCCTTAGTTGTACCTCGGGTCAACTGCACCGCATAACTGCAAATGCTTAATGTCAGCACTGTCTTTGAACATTTATGTGAGTGACGTTCATCACACTGTCACACTACGTTGAGACAGGGAGCTGGTTGCCGATCCCTCTACAAATTCCAACCCCGGTAGATGTACAGCACAGCGCTCGCTGTAACACCTTGAGAAAGATAATTCTAATATCTACTTTCAGAGGTAAGGCACTGCCATGTGCCGGCGCTACCAGGTGCCAATTATCAGCTGTGGGAACTCTACTCAAGGCCAAAATGAAGATCTGGTTTCCACTCGATCAAAAATGATTTCAAGGAAAGCAGCATGTCAGGATGAAATGTATTGCAGGCGGGAGGGAAGGGAGGAATGCTGCAAATGAGATTCCAACCCTGGCAGCCGGGGAACAATGTGGGTCACACACACAGACACAGACACACACAGACACACACACACACACACACAAACAGACACTCGAGTAAAGGCCATGCTTCAC
>OMLP01046185.1:71494-109230 GCA_900302685.1 Spondyliosoma cantharus
CACACACACACACACACACACACACACACACACACACACACACACACACACACACACACACACACACACACACACACACACAAACAGACACTCGAGTAAAGGCCATGCTTCACCTTCCAGTGGAAGTAAACAACAGATAGCAGTCATGGAATATGTGACTTTACTGCTGGCCTCTATCTGTGGAGTGACAGACAAGATTAAAGCATCCGTTGCCTGTGCTTTTTTTTCCTTCTAAGTAAAGCTGGAGTCCAAGTTACAAGGCTCATTGAATTCATTATATAATGCAAAGCCTTTAGTTCTCAGCGTTTTTTGAAAAGGTACATTTTGTTGTCATGGCGTCATTCATTTCCATGCATGCAGAATCCATTAAAAAGTATAGTGATGCATAAATAAGAAGATGGCTGAGAGCGAATTATACACATCAGTGCTTATAAATTAGGAGCTGCTGTGGTGCTCGTCGTGCCCTCCTGGAGTAAAACTCCGATCATCACTAAAAGAAACATCTGTGTCTACTGTGAGTTAAACCTAATTTAATAGTTTTCCAATATATAACTTCAGCCGCCTGACAAAAAACTGGCTCGTGTGCTTGTTTTCTTATCAGTTGTTCAGTGAATTAAATGTCCTAAATAAAAACATTAAAAGTTCAGAACTCCAGAAAATTGATGTTGAAGATAAATTGTCTCAAAAGCACTTTTGAAAAAGTATTTTTCCTATCTGATGTTGTGGACTTTGACAATGACAACGCATGCGGATGCAGTGGCCATCAACTCATTCAAATTTTGCGATGTGTTGGTCTTTTTAAAAAAAATTCCGGCCCTATTGCTGAAACACCTAATGGCTGCTGGAATTACAGCAAACTCCAGTGTCCTGCAGATAAAAGCTCAATAACGTGTTTTATTTAAGCTCCCTCTTGGTAAGTTGGTTTTTGAGTCTCATTGCCAAGTTGTCAAATACTGACGCAAAAAAAAAAATAACCCTGCTTTAATAATGCACACCTTATTCAAACACCATGGAGTGAACTTCGTTTTTGTCTCCAGTACCTCCAGCACTGATTGTTTCCATGACCCTGTTCTGATCCTTCGAGGACAGCGTGTGTGCGCACATCATCGCACCAGCGTTCACCCTGACTCCCGCCTCCTGTGGAGCTCGTGTGTGATTGTGCGTGTCTTGTATCTGCGCGTGCTGCTACACAGTTTGCATGACTCAAACATTGCCAGGGTTTGGCACGCTGATGTGGATCAAACAGCTGACATGCAGATAAAGTACACCGAGTTCTTGTTATTTCACTTTATGTACCGTTTTAATGCCAGAGACAGAACACACCGGCACTAGGACAAAAAGACAACATTGAACAATTTACTAAAGGCTTCCTAAAATGGCAGTGGTTGAAAGGAAGCATCTGCTGACGTTAGGTGCTGCAGACGTTTTTGATCTGCTCTCATTGATTTTCTTGAGAAATGTTCATCAAATTTTCATGTTGAGTGACTATTAAGAGCAGGTCCTTCTCTGTTAAAGAGGACAACATTTGAACTGTTTTTATAATCATTGCAAAGAACATTAGTGCTATATCATATTATAAACATTTTATTCCTACACTCAAATTGCTGGGTTAGAACATGGAGATACTGAGTGACATAATTGGGTGAAAGAAAAGATAAGGAAATGGACACTCATTGATCCGCCTGACCTGCTCAGCAAAGCAAAACAAAACAAAAGCTTGTAGCAGGTCAGACAGTGTGATCATTAAGATGGTACGAATGCACATCAGTCGCCGCATTCCAAATATCTCTACGTGTTTGCACAGTTTTGGCATAAATTATACAAGAAAAACGTGTTTGACGCTGATGACAGTCTTCGGTCGTGGTTGAATGAGATAGTTATCTAATCAAAACTCGATGTAGGACAATTCTCTTCTGTTCAGGAACATTATGATGGTCAAAACAATATCCACTAAGTATTGCCATTGGTTGCAAATCTCATTGCATAACAGTGTACTCTGGGAAAGGGATCCCTCCTGTTCTGCCCATGTGAAAGATGCTTCCAAGGAGTTTTTGGGGGGGCATATTTTTGAGGGTCTAAGGATAGATATAAATGATTTATTATGCTCCTAGTTGTTGGAACAGCCTTCCAGAGGATCTGTGAAGAACTGAAACCGTAACTTTGAACATATGCAATCCAACGGCAGAGGAGTGTGCGCATGTGAACGTATATACGAGAAACCATCTATTGACATCTGCGTAGCCGATTCCCGATCCAGCCAAAATACTGCTATGGCAACCATCGCTTTAAACACCTCCGTTCAAACAACACACGGAGCACAACTGTAAAAACAAGGGGGGCCTTCTGGATCCTGTCTTGGATTAGCTGCACGTCAGGAGGTGGGCTTTGTTGTACCACTGACAGCTTCCAAGGTCCTGACGCTTAATGATTATAACTGCGCACACTGTCGGGCACTAAGGTGGGTGGAAAGCTGACATAGGTCCAGTGAGTCAGTGCCATGACATCAGGCCATCGCGTCTAATGAAAGTCAGACATCGTTAAAGCCCTGAACAGCGTTTGGATTTAAATCACTCTGGTAACGTCTCGCTTCTAGTAACTGCTGTATTTTCTCCAGGTTGGTTTCCCATTATAATACGTTGGGTGTGATGCGTTATTGTATTAGTCATTGCTCAGGTCAAACCAGCCGATCCTGAATTCAACAATGCCCAGGCGTTGGCAGGCTGGATTGTATTGTAAGGTGTTTATGACATATTGTCCCCCTGTATGTAGATCATTCGTGGGGAACAATACCCCCCGCTGATACCTTGTCGCTAATTTTGTCAGCACTGTCGTCACGCATACAAGCAATCTCTCGCCGCGTGGGTAAAGTTACAAGCGCTGAAGCCGGAGATCTCTGCGTGCTGACATCCAGCGCTCGACTGGCTCTCTTTTGCTCAACTTCCTCCACTCAAATGGGAGCAAATAATCTTTTTAGAGTCAGTTTCAAAGGAAGCTTTCATATCCTTGATCCACACTGTATTACAGCGCTATCGAAGTTAATGGATGGAAACAGCAAGTTCCCACACTCCTTCACACACAGTTCACGGCAGCAACTGTCCAGGTAGCTCATTAGCGGAGGGGTATAAGCCCACATGGAGCTACTGAGCGTTTTAAGAGTGTGTGTGAGGGAGAGAAAACGGGTATACAGGCCGTGTTTTTTTTGGCCATGTGGGAGCTTTTCTTGGTGAAGAAGGCTTAAGCGTGGGAAGCTGTGATCTCTCACGAGGTCACAAGAAGATGCTAAGTTCGGTAATAGGCTTAATTCCTGGAGAAAATAGCAAGTGTATTACTACAGGTGTGTTGTGTAACAATGTTTGACTCATAACCTATAAGGGCAGTTAAAGTTTTCAACCCTGTAATTACACTATGGTTAAACATTAAAGGTTTAATTTAATTAACTTTAAATCAATTTAAATACGAGGATGGCAGTTCAAGACTATAGAAATAAAGCAAAAGGTTGCATAATAAATAATAGCTCGCACATTTGACTTCACACTTCTTTTTGGCAGTGTTTTGGCTTTACATAATAATAATAATAATAAGGAGATATTTTATTTGACGGTCAAAGTCATATTAAAATGTCTCCATCTGGCTGAGTGGAAGTGAGAACTCTTCCCAAAAGAGGATTATTTCTTATCACAGTTACACAACTCGCAATAGATTTTCCCCTTCCTGTCATTGTGGTTGGCTATCCATGAAGCCAGACTATCTAATGTACTTGTCTCTGTTTGACAGAATACTCCATCCCAGAAAGATGTGTATATTTAGCAAACAAGATGAAAACACAACTGTGGCTAAACGCCTTTCCTGTACAAACGTGGGTTGGCACTGTCGTTGAGCATGGAGCTGGAGGGTTGTCTCTTTATTTTATAGCCTCTCCCATTTTTATAGCCTGCTGTAGTATTTCTTTTTTCCAAAGCTGAGGAGAACATAATAAACCATCATCATTATTTTGTTGGACTGCAGACAGGGACATTCGGGGTGTGAAGTTCGTCTGTCTGGTCATCATGTGCAACTCCAGTGAAAACATATTACCTAACGTAGTGATACGTTGTCAAAGTTTGTCCTCATCCTCAAAGCATAGCATGTGCGTGGCTTGCTCCAAGAATAAGTATCTTATTCAAACCCAGAATGGTAATATTTACTATATTTGATGAGGTTATATTAAAGGTCCAATTTGTAAGGATCCTCAATTTGTTAAATACTGATGTTTGAGAATGGTGCAATCGTCAGTATTTGACAAGTTGGGAACGAGGCTCAAAAATCAACCTTCTTACAATTCATTTATTTGATGTATTTCCACAACTGAATAAACAAGCCAAAAGGTCACAAGGTCCAAAGTGCAACTGTTTGAAGCTAGAAAGGTTTAAACAATAAGCAAAACAATATTCCTTTATTCAGTTTGCAACGAGAATAACATATAATCATGTGTTTTTCTATAATATGACTATAATACCAGGATAACAGGATCTATCCTGCAAAAAAAGGATAATGCTGCACTTTTTATTTCCACGTCTTCTACATGGAATATTAACTGGTGATGATTCTGACTTTAGCGTCAGTCTTCAAGCATAATATTAGCCTATGTGGTTAGAAAAAAGTAAGTTGGTAACATTAAAGAGTCAACTCAAGATGGCGTTACCCACAAATTCATAGCGTCAACATATGGTAATTAGCTAATGCTACATCTAACTAGCTACAGCTGACAATGGTCGGCCAGTGACCGCTAATATTTCACCCAAGCAGCTGGAAATTGTTGGCGAGGAATTAGATGCCTGCTTTAATCAAACTGCAAATAAATTGTTTAAGGGTTAATTTATTTGATCTATCTCACAATGTCGTATACACTATGTGTATATGTGTGTGTATGTGTGTGTCTGTGTGGTTTAATAGTGCCATAACTTCGTATAGAGTGTCAAGACACGGAGCCAGGGCTGTTAATAACAAGAATGGAGGAGAGCTGGGTGGAATCACGGAAAGGAAATGTGAGACGACCATGTGGTTGTGTAATGTGTCTCGGTTATGTCAGAGATTTGCTAAGGATGAGTGGAGCTGCACAGATGGATGGATAGATAGATGGATAGATATATTGCAATTATATTTTAAACTGTAAGGAAATCCCACTCACTTCATTCACATTTTTGTCAATCGATGCTTAGCTGACTGGACACTTTGTTGACTGTCCTGAAAAGCTTGTTTTGTCTGCTGGGTAAATATTTACACGTTACTCATTCAGCATTTCACCGCACATATTGAACGTCTCACATATGTTTGAACCCTGGCAGACCTCACATCCGTTCCAGACCACCTACTAACCGTCTGCCTCCTATACAATCACATTCGGTGTGTCACTGTGCTGTCACACAATTCTGGTGCACGCTTTGGCCAATTAAGGCAAATTTGTGGATATTTGGACAAAACAGCACGTGGAAGGATGAGACTGGCTCTTCCACGAACCTCTTGTTCAGTTCATTCAGCAAAAACATGCTATTATTAGCTCCGGTCACACGTACTGACCCATGTGAGGTTCGCATCCCAGTCTTGATATCAACAAGTTAAACTAGGAACATGTACATTAGGGCCTGGGGACTGATCAGAGGTCAGCACTATTAGCTTTGTCTTGGATGACCACTGAGAGTCTAGACATGTGGCCGAGGTACTTGAAGATGACTTAACGGTACACGGAGTTTGCAAATATTTTTCTGCGCGGGCCTAAAAAAGGATGTTTAGGTTCCTGTAACTGTTTATCCAGCTTATCACAGCGCAGCGGACATTTTAGTGGAATTCCTGGAAATTTGAAGACACTTTATTCTCTGAAGGCACAAGACTCCAAACATGTCGTTCCTAACTCACTTTGTTCTCTTTAGCAGACCATTCTAAATGGCATCGTCACAAAAACAGTCCTTCTAGTCAGTCCGATCTGAATTTTCGGTCGCACGTGACAACATATTGTTTGCATTAATGTGGGTTGTATTGGACATCTGATCTTGTGGATTTAACCTCGAGGACAAACGTGATTGCTCAGATTAGATAAAGCTGCATGTACTGTTTGCCAAGTATGAGATCAGCCTGTTTAAGTTTTACCGATACAGCATAATTTGCAGTCACAGAAGCCTGAATCACGTATTGAGCTTTCCTCTGCATTACTGGACTGAAGCAGCGATATCTGATTTACATTAGAACATTAATTCAGTTGCGCTGCAGCCTACAGGTCTGTTTGAGTCAGACATCAGATGGGCTGATTGTGTGCGCGAGTGCACCGACATTAAATGGAGACTGCCTGCTCGAGTGTTGAATTTTGAATGTTGTTCGAGCCGAACAAGAGATTTTTCCCCCCTCTTGTTGAATATATAAAAACTTTATGAACCATGGACATTATTCACGTGGCAACCATTTTACCCTGACATCACGCTCAGGGTGGGAAGGTTTGGATGATGTTCTGCTGCTGTTTTTTACGTTTCAAGGCCATATAAACATAAGGGAATCTGAGAAAATGTTATCATTTCACCATTTCCCAATTGATCAGCGACTGATAAGATGATGCATAGTGAAAATCTGGAGGGACATCAGGCCACATTTCAAGGTAAAACAACAGATTTGATAATATTTCATGTTTTACTTCTATATTGTATCACAGAAGGGATAGAGGAGGGTGATGTAAAATAAATTTGTGGTAAAGGCAAATCTTCCTGAACAATTTGGTTTCAGTCTGCAACAAAACTTGTTGCAACTCCCTTCTTGAGAAGTGCAAGTCAGTCTTCAGAAATGTACCTTGTTGGGAGTACCCCCTGCCCTTTTTTTGCAACCATTCTGACTCATCTTGTGGGCGTTAATTCCAGCATACCACCTCTTACTATCCTTCCGAGCATGTGTGTTTGTGTTTGTGTCTGTGTGTGTGTGTTTGCGTATGTACAGGCATCACCCCCCTCCCCTCCCCTCCCCGTTAACACACCTGTTTTCCAGTACAAATGCATGCTAACCTATTTTAATTCTGTGTTAGGCACCCATGTGTATCCCTGACACAGCTCAGGAATGTAATCCATCAGTAAACACATTAACATCGAGAAAGACAGCTGATATTTATCCAGATTTCAAACAAACATGCTGACCCCGTAAACAAAATGTTTGGCCCCGCTGGAGCCAAAAGCACTTGGGTCACATCCACACGTGGTGTGTGTTGCAAACAGCATGTGCGCGGACGCAAACACACTCACAAACTGAAACGAAATGACGGATAGCGCGACGTCTGGAAAAAACAGGGCGGATTTGAGGGCTTGGACGGGCGAGATGATACTTTAATTTGACGGTCTGATTGGAAAGAACATACAGTGGTTTGGTCTTATATGGGTGTTTATGGCGTGTCTGTCATCGCCCAGTGATGGAGACTTTGCAGCCTCTGAAGTTTCAACGAGGCTACAGACTGTAACAGATCAGTGGAGTTACTCCTCTCATTCCAAATTTCCATATTTGATGCTGACTAAATATTTGAATGGTACTATTATGCAAGCAGTTCTTGTTTGACCTCTATAGTCCAGCCACAGCTCTACAGCTCATTCCTTTGTTAACTACTGATGTTCTCTATTATTTGAAAGAGGTTTTACGCAGACCATTAAAAGCAGCTCTTCAACAAGGTGGCAAATGATAATCCTGTTTAATGTCAGTGCACCTGAGAGCTCTGTGTTCTGTCACCGTTTGATGAGTGGCCTGCGCTTCCGTATCGGACTGAGCCCGGTGTTAGCACTGGTAACTGGGTCTAATCAAAGTTGACTAATGGAAACTTTCCCATGTAAATTGCTGACTGTCTGTTCCATTGCGCTAAATATCCATGTGGTGTACCACAAGAACAATTCTTGGAGCAGCTCTCTTTTACCCTCCCTCTCGGTCCCGAACAATATATGCCATGCAATAACAAAACCTATTAGTCATGTCTCTTAATGTTAATATACTTTTGTGTTTAGTCAAGTGCTGATATTACAGATATTGGATGGTGCAGGCAGATCAAACTCAGTTTCTCATTTGACTGTGTGCTTTGCTTTCATTTTGAGCTAACTTAAGTTTACTGTTGGTGAAGGAATCACTTTATGACTTTGTTTAGGAAAGTGACACATTAACCAGATCTGATTTATCGGGCTTGGACAGGCAGGACTAACACAGCATCTCTTAAGAGGTAGTCAAGAAAATAATCTTTTGGTCAGACAAACAGACATTATTTCTTTTGACAAGGTCTCTGACTGTCTCTGGTTCTCGTTGCGTCGATGACGGGGCCACTAAAGACATCAAGTGAGAGGAGAAGGTGCAGAGCGGAAAGAAAGACAGGACCAGAGTCGGTGCTCGTTAAAGGGCATGTAAACACTGCCTGGCAGGAGAAGAGAGAGGTGACAGAAAGAGAGGGGGGCTTCACATTGTGAAATGAAAAGCAGTAGATTCTTACTATGTCTTCCATTCTCTCGCTTACATGTGTACTGTATGCACCATGCAAACAGTACTGTGAAACTCTACGATCAGCTGTGATTCCCACTGTATCATTTTCTCAGCGAAAAGCTTTAAGTGAACACATTTGTGGGTGTTTAAGTCCCCGTAAAAAATGTCTCATATTTCATAGTAGCAGATGTTGTGTGGATTTGAAGTGAAAACAATGTCAAACCTTTGAGCACACGATCCAAGAGTCAAAGATACTTCTAAAATAAAGGAAAACATGCCCGTACTATATATATATATATATATATATATAAGTTCAACTAAAGGTGCAAGTTCAGTCATTATCTACTCAACCTTATGCTAGTAGAAAGTCAGATTAAGTTTCTAGAGCTTTGCAGCAAAACAGTGTTGCAACATTCTCCTGAAGAACTGAAGTAGACGGGGACTCGTTTTAAGACGTAAAAAGCAACTAAAAAAAAATAATAAAATGGCGCCATCCAGCTTTTTTGTAATACAAGTCTCCGGAAGGCCAGAAATTCCAACTTGATTTGAAAAGGCAAAATTTAAACCCCTCGGTCGAGCTCTTGCACGCACTTCAGACAGGGTGCGCCTTAACACTTTCAGATAAGCCATTGCAGTAAAAATCGTCGCTAAAAATTTTAGATCTCAGGGTTTAGGAAGACACGGATTACGCCAAACAAGCTATATGGAGACACTTTTTTCAGTTGTTTATCAACATTTTTATAACAAGTCCCCATCTACTTCAGGTGTTTCGGAGAATGCTGCAACACTCCAGAAATGTTTTCTGGATGTGAGACTTGGCTTTCCATCAGCATCGGGGTGAATAGATAATGACAACAATTTCATTTTTGAGTGAACTTATCCTTTAATGCAAGCATAAATTGCAAATGTGATGTTAAGCTTGGCATAAAGTCTGTTGAGTTTTTGCATGCAAGCTATGGCTTACTTCAATATTAATAAAACCTCCATAAAAACACAATAAATAAAAAGAAAATAGGAATTGTGTCAAATGTTCCAAAAACCTTGAAACCATGGACATCAATGAATTTACAACTGTCATTTAATCTTCAATTTCTAGTCTGGAATACTGAAAATGAGCTTTGAACACTTTGAAGGTGCCATGAAATAAAGACATATTCACATTCAGAGCCTTGAGATGTCACGTGATTTATGAATTGAAATGGGGGGGAAGGGGGTGACAGATTATCTTAAATAATGGAAACACAATCCTCAGAGGGACTGTGTCCATGACGCCAATAGGTAGTAAAATTACCCTTGAATCTGCCAACACAAATAGGCTCCAGCTCTGTCTGCTGCATTCCTCCTCTGCACAGCTCAACACACACTGCCATTTAAGGCTACCGAGTGTGCTGACAGACTCGTGGAAAAAGAGAGGCTGATAAAAAGGAGCAGTGCCTCTGATATCCTGCAGTGACAGAGTGCGCACTTGATCACCTTTGTCATTTGTGTATCATTAAATCTGTGGGACATCTGAGCTGCTCTGACACCACTGTCATGATCTGTCACTCTTAGATTTTCTCTCCCTTTGTCTTTTCGAGAAAGAGTCATTGCCGAATGCGTGCTGATGATGTGGTGTAGGTGTGCAGGTGCGCTGTTCGACCCGCGATTAATACAGGGAATTTATTTAAGTGGAATCATTCTTGAGAAGCTATAAAACATGTTACTTAATAGTTAGCAAGAAAACATAACAGAGTCACTCTGAGATTTCTCAGATAATGTCATATTATGCAACCTTGACCAAAGTGATGAGAGGAAAGATATGATGAGGCTGCCGAGCAAACAGGTTGTGATGCATGCTTCCCTCTGTTGGACAACTAGAGCAACTACTACCTGCACTGGAATTAATGGCTGCACAAATCTAAGCTAGAAGTTGAAAAGTTATTATCATGTAGCCTATACTAAATCCATTTTGTATTACATTGGACTCTTTTTCTTCTGACTGCCAGGGATTAGTGTCCTAGAGTTTGTTAAGATGAAGCACTCTTATTATAAATCATATTATGTCATATATGTGTATATGCACTGATATTTACATCCAGGCCGCACACAGTCATCGAGCACTTTACATACCGTGAATGCAACATTTAAATAAAACACAATAGCAAGAATATGCACAGCAAACTGCTTTCAAAGTGAATTCAAAGTTTCATGAATAAGCTATACATTTTCAATTAAAACAATACATACACTTTGTCAGTTTCTATTTAGTCTACTGATCTGCATTTTGTAGACAAATTGACAGTGCTGCCTGTGTGTAAACATTAATTCATTTATATTTTCTTATGAAGGGACGTAACGTGTTAGTAGCTGGTTTTATTTATTTGGTGAATGCTGTCTTTGATTTTTTTGGTTTCATGTTCTGAGACATCTGGTTTACGGTGTCAGACTGTAAAGGAGCTTAAAAATTGCGACCTTGCTGAAAAGGTTGGATATTAAGTTCCCTGGCCCGCTTGTTCAATAACTTACCCATGCGTGTCTTTGTTTTAGGTTTAATAATGTTTCTCATACGAGGAAACTGTGCTGTGTGGTGGAAGCATAGAATCAAAAATTGCTTTTCATGAAACAGAGAGATAATATAAATGCAGAATTCCCCGCTAACAGAGGATGTAAGCTGGGTTGAGACCGGTCGGAGAAAAGTTCATTTTTTGTAGTTTTTATACAGTGTTTTGCGACTTGAACTCCAGTTAAGTAGTTAAACATACTGTATATTCAAACACAAGACTCTCTAGTAGCAATATAGTGACAATATACCTGCTGTTGTATATGTATACATCTACTGTGGCAAATAAACTTTTCAGACAGAACATTTTGTTCAAATAAAATAAAACTCTGTACTTGCTCTATTTTGCCACTTGATGTCGCCCTTTTAACAGAAACCAGTGAACTTAAACATTGTCCTGGGCGTCACTTACTGATGAGATAGTTAGGGGGCACGTAGGCAGAGAGCAGGTTTATATATTCCACTCTGTAAATTAGGTCAGTTGAAAAATGTAAATACTTTGTGTAATATAACAGACCAAATCCAAGTATTTGTGTCTGTCGTAATATCTTTAGTCCTTCACTGTTCTCTAAGTAAAAAAGAACATTCGCATCAATTTCATCCTCTGTATTTCTAACACTATTCCTGCATGACTCTGTATCTGTTATCATTTCAGCATGAGGCCTCTTACCTTCCTTCCGGAGAACAGCATACACAGCTGATGCATGGAGCCTCCGTTCTTGGTCAGCTCTTTCTTCAGGGTTTTAGGCGATGGCAGTGTCCAGCCGCCCTTGTGGTGCGCTCCCCCCACCTCCAGGCAGTTGATGGCGTTGTCGGAGGTGAAACATGGCGTGCGGGGGTCCTGGAGCAGGCTCCCTTCGCTGTGGGTGCGCCTGCGCAGGGAGTTCTGCACACTGAGCTTGCCTCCGCCGTGCTTCTCACAGGTGGCGCCCTCCACCATGCTGCGCCGCTTGCTGTCGCTACGCTGCAGGTAGGCGTCGTCGCTGTCGTCTTCGTCGTCCTCCTCTTCGGACTCGTCGTCTTCATCTTCGTCGTACTCTTCTTCGTCGGTGTTGGGGGAGGAGAGGGCATCGGCGCTGAAGGAGCGATCGAGACGTAACTCGGGGATGACAAACGAGGACGAGGAGGAGGAAGGTGGAGCGTTGGTGTCAGGTGGCTCCGAGGCGTTGTCTTCATCCGTGTTCGACACCACTAGGTTGAGGTTGACTTCCTCTTCATTCCTCTCTCCCTCCTCATCATACCCTTCTTCTTTCTCTTCCCCCTCACTTCCTGGACTCTTTCTGCTGGCCTTGTATTCATCCTCCTCATCATCATCAATACCTTCCTCTCTCCTGCTGTCTTCATCCTTCTCCTCCCTCCAGATCTCCATCTCCTCCATACTCTTGCAGTCCTCGCCTTCAGTGGAAGGAGGTGGTGTTGGAGGCACCTTATGTCGTTCTCCGGATCCCACCAGACCTCCGAGGGGCATGTAGATGTCATCCAAAGGGGTGAGAGGCTCTGAGGGGTGAGGACTACCCAGAGTCGGGGGCTCTGAGGGACTGGAGGGGTACAGGCTGCTTTCCTCACCTTCCGAGTTGCGGGGGGGCAGATGGAGGCCCACATCTCCTCGATCTCCTCCTACTCCGCCCAGCTCACATGAAGGGGCATCCACCTTAGGTTCCAGCATCTGGAAAAAAAGGAATGAGACAAAGACAGAGACAGAGACAGAGAGTAATTAGTTGAATCTGCTTGGACAATTAATGCACTGTCTATAAAACATAAATCAAACATGTTTAACTCGGCATGATTGAGATTTACTCTGCTGCCATGAGCAAACCCACTTATCACAGCTATTCCATTAGCAGTTATCGAATTTGGACTTGAAATATCTCTGTCAGGCTGGATGTCGGTGTGACTGAGCCATGATACAAGGATCAGACAGGATGACGCTTATGTCTTTTGAGAAGGTCACGATGTCAGAGTAAGTGATGATAGTCCAGCTGTGACTTGCCCAAGAGGCGGACCACAAACTGAACCCTGACCGAGCATAGCATCCAATTTTTTTAATGACCTGCGAGCTCTGACAGGAGGGGCCAGAGATAGACTTCCTGGTTGAGGAACGTCTGCAACCTCACGAAGCAGGTCACGAATACTGTCGAACTAAGTGGATGACAGTGTAAGCATTATAACGTGCAGTATTTCTATTGTGGCTTGTATTCAACTACGCAGGATAAAACAACAAATTGTTCTTTCCCAATGCTCATTTTCACTCATAACACTGACAAAAGACCAGTGCCAGTGAATTCATATTGTGATACACTGCTGCTTTGCTCATGGGTGCTGCTATAGTTACAGTACTACACGTGCTCGCTGCACTGATTAAGTCAAATTAACTATTACCGTGCCCTCAGGCACTGTGGTGCAAAAAAACAAGCCAAACCTCATGCAAAAATTGACAAGACTACAAAGTGTTACTACTCGCTGCCCATCTGTTCACGCATCCATCTTTTCTCTGATATGTTTGTATCACTTCAGCATACTGTAAATGTCCACACATGTACGACCCCTTCACTTTCCAGGGCCAAACACAATATACCCCTCACACACTTCTCTGAATATGTGTGTTTAGTGTACACACACGCAAACAGTAAACTGCATTTTGGCATGTTAACCGCATTACCTCCTTCCCAAAATCTGCTGGTTTTGAACGTTGCTGTAACCTCTAACCCTAACCCTAACCACAAAGCCTTCAGTGGGACGATCATTACAAATGCATTTTGAGTGGGCCAACATCATTCAAAACCACATAACTGTATTGTTTAATTTGACTAAAGTTCTTGTTTTCCATGATTTTTATGCACGAAAGTTTTCTTTTTCCATTTCATGTAATGACGCTGGAGTTTTTTTCCCCAAAATAAGCAACTTTATGATTTTAATTAAGTTTTACACACGTAACATCAATTTAACTCCTTTAAAGTAATGTTATGTTATGAAAGTCTGGAGCACAGCTGGAGTGTTGGTGTTCACACTGCTAGCACACTAGCTTTGGAGGTTTTCAGGCGGTGAATGCTAGCAGGGAGTGGTTCCGGTTTTGTAATCGGAACCACAGCCGGAGCCGGGTCCGGGTGAGCAGGCAATGGAACCACACTTAGCAGCCTCCGCAGACATCATAAAAAAGGAGAAGAGACCAAAGATAACATTTGACACAAGAAGCGAATTAGAGAAAAAGAGTCCATAACCGAGCGAGAGGCCCAACAGAAGTAAAACTCATTACAAGCTTTGCCGAATAAATGGCTGCAAGACAGACATCGAGAGACTAGTAAGTAATATGATCCGGTTTGCTGTGTCTTCTGTTGTTGCACTCGTAACAAACAAATGTGTACCAATGTCAATTTTACCAAAGTACAAGTGAACTTACAGTACTGCAAAACTGCTGGGGCACCAAACGGCAAAGAAATACCAACCCTTAGATAATGTTGCTCAAAGTCTTGTGAAGGGCCTCATTGTGCTGGTCAAGTTAACCCACGATGACGAGCTGCAGTCACAAGACGCTCTGCTCTAATTGCAGATAATGTAGCCTCCTCTCGAACGGCTCTCATGATAGTTCACAAGCTGTTTACTTTTGCAGCTTTAATTAGTTTCCCCGGATTCTCTTGACCTGGTTGCGATTGCCTCTAAACTTTCGATCCGTATTCGTCAACTCTGCAAAGAGCTTTTAGGACTCGGAAAAACAATCCTTACTAATGTTATCTATACTGTCCTAAAATGTAGCTCATATACAGGACAGAAATTAGGCTCGCTGTGTCTCCTGCAATTATATAACCAATAATTTTGTGATGTGGGCTGTGCAAAGCCTCAACTTTCTTTTCTTTGTGTACACCTACTATAACTTAAAAAAGCTATCTGCAAATATGTCTCATCTCATCCCATCAACCCAACAGCCCCTTGCAAACCTTTACCTGATTTCTTCCTCCAGACTCAGATATTACAACAAAGCTTGTGTGTGTTTTGTTGTGTTTATCATGTTATGTTAGAGGGCTACGAGCCACGCCGGCCAAGAGTTTTAGGTAGGTCTCAGAAGTCTAGTGTGGATGGAACACGAACATACATACATACAGCCAAATTAAATCCTAATTAAATGACACTATTTTACCATCTGGTAATGACACACTCCAGTATGGTGCTGAAATTAAGCCAAGCAATGTACTGGATGAATAAATAAACCTAATTCAAACACAAATTTGATTCCTGATTCCCATCAGTTAACAAAGAGACATCTGTGCCTCAAAAACAAAAGTAATGATGACACAGATTGTATTGTTTTCTAACAGCACCAGTTCAGCTGCGACAATGACACAGCTGTTGGTATTGGCCATTGATAGTATGACAAACACACTCTTATATGACCATTTTTCACTGTTCTTTTGATAGAAACTTTATCTTTATCCTTATTTATAGTTATATATTTTATTGGGGAGTGGAGGTACTGACTTTGGCTGCAGACCAACTTAATCTTTCAAACACAGAATATCCAATTGGCCCACAACAGCCATAACGTAATGATATTATTTAATATACTGGCCAAAGGTCTGACTTGCAATAGAGCACTGCATCAATTTAGGTTCTGTCGCAGTTGTCGCTTATCACTGATTGTCGTGATCTTCATGGACTGAATCTCAAGACTCAGCAGACAAAACGGTGGATTGTTCCATCCATGTTGGGAGTGATTTGGTGCTCCAAGTGAGGGAGATCAGTCTTGCGTCCTTGTTGTGAAGTGTGAAGGTAAAATTAAGTGTACACTCGACAGGCAGATTAGTGTGGAATCAGCAGAAATGCAGGCGTTGTACCAGACTGTGGTGAAGAGGGAGCAATCTAAATTCCAGTCCACACCAATGGTCGAGAGATTTGGGTCGGGACCAAAAGAAAAAATCAAAAATCAAAAATCAGTTTGGCTTGCCTATCCTCACAGGATAAGAAGCTCAGACACCAGAAGGGAGTTAGAAGAGCTGCTGCCTCTTTGCATTGAGAAGAGCCAGCTGAGGTGCTTTGGAGATATGATAATCATGCATACTGCACTCCTTCCTTTGGAGCCTTTCTGGGAATGCCCAAATGCTAGGAGACCCCCTGGGTAGACCCAGAACAGTCTGGAGGGATTATATATTTCTCATGAACATCAGTAAATGGATGGATGGAGGAGGAATTTAAACATCAAACAAAGTTATGATTGAAGCCATTTACAGGAAAAGATGATCCTAAATGGCAACCCTGATCTATTTTTAGTCAAGTAAGAGATCTTTCTCTGAGCATCACAAGGTTTATCAGATCTTGAAACACTCCTGGTTGTTCTGATCGCGCTGTTTTCATTTCCCAATTTTTTCCGAATGTGGCCAGTGTGAAAGCCCTCTGAGACTCGGGGCTACAAACATAAGCTTGACTGGTTTTGATTGTCACAGATATATACAAACGCCTCAAGGTGATCCAGACCTCTCATTTTGCCTTCTAACTCCCTCTTAACCTCCCAGTGAGCCCATCTAAACGGTTCACAGCAGTTTTGCAACTAAGGCATCAAGGCTTCTTACCAACGCACTGGGTGTATGAGGGGTATTTTTAGAATGAAATGCACTTTCATAAAAGCAACCACGGAGGAAAGTGGAACTAAAGCCTCTGTGTTTATCCCTTTTCTGCCCCTCCTTTTCCTGTTCTTTCTTTGTCCATGGTGGTCCAAGGTAGAACAGTGAGCCACTGTCAGAAAAATCTTGACTTTTGAATGTTGTATGAGGCATGTATGAACACTTTGAAACATTTATTTCTCTAACCATCATGTATTTAGACCTGAGATCTACTCAGACAGTTTCTCTTTCCCCCTCTCATCCTCGCTGACATCCCATATTTCTACCCCTGTCCTGCACACACAAACCCCTGACTGCTGAAGATATGGCTTGAGACACAATGGAGCCACCTGTCCTGTCAGATACACTTGTTCCTCCTCACAGTCTCCACACACACACGGAGACACACACACGGAGACACACACAACATCATGTTAACCCCTTGTGTCTTTTTCAAGCCTGGCAAGCCTTCAGATATTGTTTATATGTAGTGTACATGCAGGTGCAAAACACGTGCGCTGAAACGTGGCTCAGAGTCATCAATGATTCAACACAATGCAATCCGTGGCGTTGCCTCAATTAAGCGAGGAAACAAAACCAGCACTAAAAGGCAGGGAGAGTGGGATGCAGGGTAGGAGAGTGAATAGATGGAGGAGACAAAGTGGATAAGACAAGCAGAAGGGAGGAGGGGAGTCAGAGAATGGTAATGACACAGAAATGAGATGAGTAAGTGGAAGAGGGCAGAGGGAGAGACATAAAGCAGGAAAGGGAGAGAGGACCAAATCTTGGAAAACATCCATCTTGGTAGATAGACTATGACCGGCATTACTGTTCCAACTAGCAAATAGCCACTTAACGCTAACCCTTCCAGGCAACATTACTCTTAATTACAAACAGACACAGCGCCTTGAAATAAGCTATCAAGAATGATAATTTGAATCGTGTGAATATACATTTCCAATTTTAGAAGTGGACGCATTTTTGTTCATCTTCCTGGTGAAGGATCAAACAGCACAAGATTGGATTCAGCTCGCTGAGAGGATCTGATTTAATGCATTGATAGCCAGCAAACTCCGTGTTTGTTCGATGAGCTGAAACTTCCTCATGTTAGAGATTACGCACATTGTGTTCAAGGCCATGAGGCAGCCACAGTAGATACTGACATTTTCCCACCACGAGTTAGCAAGCCTCAGTGAATTTCACTTTATACGATTATTTGGGTGCATTGTGCAGGAAACATACCCCATCTGTCTTTTCTTCTTACTAGAATGTACTTACTTACTAGAACTAGAAAACTCAAGGATTTTTACCACATAAGTAGACTTTATGGATGGCACTGTCAGTCAATCCACAAGTTAGTGCCAGGTTGAAATATCAGCGACTAGAAGAACCAACCTCCATCCATGTTTTGATAGAGATTTGTTCAGTAGTTTCGTTTAATCCTGCTGACAAAAAACAACCAACTGGACATTGGCGAAAACATTACCTCTTTGGTGGAGGTAACTATCAGATGGATTGGTTTAAACATTTTCGCACTCTGTCACTCATTCACGATGTCAAGAGGACTTCGGTGGTTCCCCTGACTTTCCCTCTAGCGTCACCAGCAGGTTAAACGTTGTGGTTCAGAGTGGACTGTCTCAACAGACGTGAATGGACTCCCATGCAATTTGAAGCAGACATTCATGGTCTTGGTGCCACTGTAACTCAAATTTCAACTGAATAACTTTTCAGTGTTTCGAGTACTACTTTGCATTCATGAAAAATGCTGATCATCTCTAAACCTTACAGGCTACCATGTCTCAGTTAAGAGCTGGAGAAGGTAACAGACACACGTGGGTTCAGAATGAACTAGAGGCCCTAGCAGATGGTGAAGTTCCTAGATTTGGGTCGCTCAAGTCTATTTAGACTTAGGTCCAAAATCTAAAAGCTTATTAGATAGAAATGACTAAAAAGTTTAACAAAAAGGAAAATATAGTTTGAAAACAGACCTTGAAACAGATAATGTACACCCCAAAGAGTTCCAAACTAGGACATTTCGATTTTTAAAGTCGAAATGAACGTATTTCCATAACTTAGTGATAGAAACTGTATCCAGGAATTAAGAACACAACATGCTGTTTTATTTCACAATATACAAGTTGTATATGTGTGTATATATGTGTACCAGCACCTAGCATTGACGAAATGGGGAAAAGTAATTATGTTGTACATGCACTCAACTGTTGTAATGATCCTTGTCCAACTCGCATATCTTTTAAAATCCATACCCCATGTTTTTAACACCATCTGTTAATTAGAGTTACATCGTCCAGTGACACCTTCCAAATTACATTTAGGACTCATACTTGGCATAATTGTGTGGACTGCGACGGAGGGGAAGTCCTGAGAAAACCCTCCAAAGTCCCGTTTCCAAAATATCTCTGAAGAAATGAAGATTGACAACAACGACCTACATTTTCAAAAAGATATTCTTTCACAAACATCGAAATCTTCTCATAAAGATACAGCAAAACTCACACACACACACACACACACACACACACACACTGGTGGACAGTCACCGGGGACAATGATGTGAACTCTGTCCCACAGTTACCATGGCAGTGACAGCCTCATCCCGGGGGAGCAGCTGTGCTCTGCATTCTCCAAAAGCAGAAGATGTACCTCTGAACTCTGTCATCATAGTTTCCCCCGACCCCTCCCCAGTCTCAATTTCAAGGTGCCATCTTTCATCTTTATCTCTTTCGTTCGCCTTTCCTCCATTTAATTTCCTGTGCCCTGGTTGTTTTTTAAGTAAGACGTTATATTAAAGAGCATTAAGAGTCCAGCTCTGCCTCATCCTACTCAGTCTAATATTAATGGTTTATTGTCTCCACCATTACACCTGCCACGTCCACCTTCTGCATCCATAAATCAAGCTCAACTCGATTAGCAATGATGTTAAAAATATATCCCGCTGCCAGACAAAGGGACATGTTTTCTCCCCTCTTCCTCTCTGCCACTCCCTCTGTCTCCACTTTCCTCCTCTCACCAATTCCGTGGTGGATCTGTATGGCAGCACGTTGGCCGGGGAGGATGTTGGGGTGACGTAACGCGACACAATCAGTCTGCATTACTCCTGTTTTACCCTCTTCTTCGGTTTTCTTTGCTCGCTGATTTAGCTCATTGATTTTCTTCAGAGGACATGTAAGGTCAACGGAGTCTAGACGAAGACCTCGTGCTCACATAGCCCAGAGAGTAAAACATGAAATGGACATGGTGCAAACAAGGAACAGAAACAGAATGAATCAAACTAGGCGCTCCCACACTTCTCCTTTTTATCTAAATTGGCCATTTATAGTGACGGATGATAAAATTGTCTTCATCTGCTCGATTACACATTAAAGAGCCATTTTAGGAGTTTTCTGTTTTAGCACGTGTTATTACAAATAACACATACTTACAGATGACTGTGGCTTGTTTTTTGTCCTTTAACGGACAGTTTCGCACAAGCAGTGGGGAGGGTATGTATAGCCATATGCATCTTGTCCCACTCAAGTGGAGTCACAAACAGTTGCTTTTCACTTACATGCAAGCTGCTTGCCAAATAGGTCATAGCTCACGTGGGGGGGACATGATCCCTCAACAGCTTCCCACACAGTACTTAAAGCTCCCATTTTAAGCTCATTTTTGGGTTCATACTTTTATTTTGGTTGTCTTGTAGAAGAACATATTTTTTTCTCATAGTGTGCAGTGGTGCAGCACCTCTATTCACCCTCTGTCTGAATGCTCTGGTTTGGTGCCTGTCTCTTTGTGCCCTGCCGGTGTTTTATGCAGCCACTGCCTTACGGTGTCCTGACAGCTCATTTAAAGTCACGGTTTCTGAGTACGGGCCGCATGCAGTCCTCTACGTGGATTAAACGCTTTGATACTTTCAAAGTATTTACAGTTTATTACACCTTGACCTGCTTTACGCTCAAAAAAGACAGGAAATCTATAATAATAATATAATATAGGAGTAATTACTAATATCTAAAAGCTTACTTTGCAACTCAAACAATGGCGTAATATCTCAGAGGTTACATTATTTATGCCTCAGGTGGATAAACCAAATTTTTAAATAAAGAGAGAGAGAGAGTAAAAGGGTTGAAAATAATAATACCTGGTAGGGCACAAAAAAAGGTATTCAAACACAATTCAGTGTGTGTTACTTGGAAGCATGTGTGGAAAATTGTCATTTAGAGGACAAAAACATCCTTGGGGGGTGTGATGCTGCTTGTTATCTGCCTCAGCAGCGATAGCGAACTTGTTCTCTATGGTACTAATGTAGTGAACCACATCTTAAGCCTACGATTTATGCTTGCCTTAAGTGAATTAAGCTTGCTGCATACTGTAAACCTACACACACACGGTCCATTTTCTATATTCCTGCAGTCACAGGTTGTATATTACAAAAGACTCTACACACGTTTTGTCTAATATGGAAGGGGTGTATATATTCATAAGATTGCCATGCAATGTCTGAAATGATAATCACCCTGTTTATCCCTTCTTTGAAAGCACATGTGTCAGTGTATCTGTCAGTTTGCGTGCATGTCCGTGCCCACTAAATGTATATTAGGCATGTTTTGACATGTGCTGTCCATAACAATCTGTGTCCTGGAGATTTAAGAGCCTTTATCGCTTTGTGTAATACCAATAACTCGTTAGGGGACCACATCATATAGATGATCAATCTCTGAATGGCCTCATTATATGCACCGCAATGCACCGGCCTATTTTACCCTTGATTTCACTCGAGAGAAGAGCGATGACACGGTAATAGTCATTTATCTGTCAGACCCCTCCATTGTGATCGGGGGCCGGAAGGGAAGGAGAAAACAGAAAATGGGAAAAGGGAGCGAGGGAGTGAGCAAGAAAAGGGGTCTGTAAATCAAAGAAACCCAGGAGGAAACATTTTATGAGAACATAAAAGTACATCTTTTTAACTGAATCATGAAAAAATGGTACCACTGGCTTAAGAGAGTGATAAAAATGTTTTATGTTCTTCATAAAACTTTAGTATTTATGTAGGTCTGCATTTCCAGCTTCAAACTAATACTTTTGGTCACAGTGTTAAGTATCAATGTTTCACCTCACAATCATGATGCAATTAAAGTTCACTGACTCATTTGCACATAACAATACCACTGTTCATCTGAGGCACCAGTGCTGTCGTGCAGCAGTCATATATTGTTTGTCAGCAACGGCAATTGAAGCAGAATGACATACTGTAAGAAATACAGTGGTTCTACATCTCGCAGGAGTACTTGGCAGTAAGTGAATCCTCAAAGATGTCAGCTGCAATTTATTACCATGACATCTGCTCTCGTTAATAATTCAGCCAATGACGTAGCCTTCCTGTGTGTGTCCGAGTGTGCTTCTGTTTCGAGTCACTGAAATCAAACTTCCTCATGAAATAAATTAGCACACTTTCGCACTTAAACCCCTTTCACACTGCACAAAGATCCCCCCTTACGGCCCATAACATGTGACTTTTTTGTCTTCATTGGGAGAGAGTACAATTGGCATTCATTCCTGGGTCAAATGACTCAGCAGTCACGGGTGTTTAACAGTGGTTGGACCAAATATCGACATCTTGATACTTCTTCTTGAAATGCGGTTATCGATGCGCCGAAGCCAACTATCAATGTTTTTATTGAACCGTGCATGTCTGGCAACGTATCGATAATCACAGGATCACTGTGTCATGACAGGGTGGTCACGCAAATTTTCAACCCTTTTTCCAGAATTAGGCTGATGCGTGTTAAAGTTAAGGAAGCTGGCGCATACATATTTATCCATCCATCTCCATTCAAGCAAGCGCTCAAACATCATTCAGTCAGGGTTGAGTTTTATAGAGAAACTGATGTAAAACCCATTAAAAAAAAAGTAGGGACATAACGGTGTAAAAGGCCTCCATGCTGTTTTCTACTGTTGCCTGTTTTCTGGCAGGTTTGTGATGTCAAACATGACACACCACACTTTCAACAAAAAAACTAAAAAGTAGAAATGCAAACTCGTCTACCAGCAATGGAAAGGTTCAATCGCCTGTCTTTAGCACGTGTAAAAAGAACCTACATATAGGTGCTACTTTTGTTGTAAAATTGAGGATTCAAGATTTGTTTGTAACCGTCCATGACAGTGGGAGAAGGGAGAAATGGGACAGGGGGTTGTTTTTTGGGCGGCTTTGTGTGAGTGTCACATTCAAAGATGCAAAGGCATTATTGATAGAAGCTGAGGGTTCAGAGAGAAAATGTCAGTGACGTAATTTGCCCCGTGACGACAGGCAGCCGAAGACAATGTGACCACTGAAAAGGACTGCAAAAAGGCCTTTATAGAAAGCGTGCAGAGAGATGATTGTGAGTGTCTGTGTGTGTGAGACAGAGAGTAGATACATTTGTCTTTTGTTTCTATTGTGTCTTTAGTTTTGTAGGTGTGTGAGAAACAAGGGGCTGTGATGTGCGTGAGATTGTGTTTCTCCTGGTTATAACAAACATCTGATTTTGTTCAAGCTGGGACTGGCTCCGTAAGACTGGCTAATAAATCACATTCAGGGCTGTGTGTGTGCGATGTGTTAGTGTGTGTGTGCACGGCAGAGGGATGGGTCACTGACACTGTCTACTATTGATCAAGAACAAGGGAAAGATTGACGGGAGGACACTCCATATCTTTATACCGCGGCGCCGTTAAAAAAAAAAATAGCTCAAACAAAAGCCACCATTTGCTCAAATGGTGTGTTATCATTCTTCCTATTGGTGCGTCAACAGGCACCAACACAACCTACGACATACAAAACACATTTTCTCTCTGTTTTCTCTTTCTCCTTCTAAGTAGAGGATAACCCCACAATTCCCTTAATGAGCAGAAGAGAAAAAGCAATTTTCCCCAGTGTTTCCTGTTGTTGTTTCCCCCCTCTGGTCCCTCTGTTTGCTCTCTCCTCTCGTCTCTGTCACGTTCAGCTTGGCTCAAGACTTGGTTTAGAGTACGCCGTCTTAATGGCTCTCTTCCTACCGCTCTTCCTACTGCTCCTATGATTTAAACAATCCGTTGTTCAGACAATGATGTCCACAACTCTTTCTTATTAGAGGGGGAGGTGATATGTTATGGGTAATTGCATTAAAGAGTGCTATTAGAGCTGTGGGAGGAAAGGACGCACGAGTGGATGGAGTGATGGAACAGACATAATTGAAACTAAGACATAAAGTAAGAGAGAAAACAAACAGAAGCTGGAATAAATAGCAAAGTTAAATGAATCAAAGCAGCTCACGACACTGACACCCACCTCCTCGTATGAGCCTGTCATAAAGATGCCAGGAGATAAATAAGCCTTTATTGCTTTTTTCCTATCTTTCCTTCCCATCTCTGCCTTGTTTCTATTTCTGCATGGCCAAACCCCTCCCTGCCCCCCAGCAGCACAATAACAGCAACTCCTAACTGACCACATGTATACTCAAAAAACACCGTAAAATCCATTTTACATGAAACCTCTCTGTTCAGGTTATCCACAAAGTAATACGTAGAAGAGAGGAGAAACAAAGTGATGGTTTCTTTTAAAACCCCTTACCTGGCAATAGGAAACAAGTCCAGGTTACAGTCCACTTAAGGCAGATACAGGCACGCCACACATCCCCATTAAAGTGCCCCACTTCCTCTGTCAAACTGGTGTGTGAGTGTTTGTGGCTGGCTGGCTAGCTGGCTGGGGCTGGTGTGTGTGATCCTGTCAGTGTGGGCTAGGCCAACTGAACTGTGCATATAGAGAGAGAGAGCGACAGAGAGAGGGAAGGGGGAAGAGAGAGAGAGAGAGAGAGAGAGAGAGAGAGAATGCCCAAGAGGCTAAGAAGGTAGACTCCCAAGCTGCACAAACAAGTGCGAAGGAAAGAAGCAGAGGGGAGGAGTAGTGGTAATGAGAAGAGACAAATGAGCAGTGAGCGCTCACAGAGAAGCATATGCGTGCCTGTGTGTGCGGTGCGTATACGAAGCGTTCTCCTTGATTGCACATGTGCATCTGCAAATATTGTCTAACATGTGTGTACATTACATTGGACACACACACACACACACACACACACACACACACACACACACACACACACACACACACACACACACACACACACACACACACACACACACACACACACACACACAACCCGCCCCTCATTTTCTTTGAGAAGACATTAAGGCATGACAGTCGGGTCCCACAGGATGCACAAAGCACACAATGGGACATATATGCATTGTAAACACACACACACACACACGCACACACACAAAGAGGTGGAGTACAAGTTTAAACACATACATGTTTCTGGCACACGGCTAAAAAAGTCACAGGGCAGACCGTATATGAAGCAAAGAAAAAAAAAAGGGATGTCGTAAAAGGAAACACTAACACACAATAATAGCTGTTTAATAGCAGCCATAACACTGAGAGGTCGTCAGTGTGTCGTGTGAAGTGTTAATCACTAACTGCCTATGTGAACAATGTAACCATACTTCCTGATTTTGTAGCCACATTTATAAATTCAGTACTTACTAAACACATCCTCTGTGTTTTTAAATCAAAAAATCGAACATGTGTAAAGGCTCACTCGTTTCATATTGACAGCAGTAAAGGCTCCATTATTCTATATTTCCATTGTTTAGGTCACCTATGTATTGTATGGTTATATATATATGTATGTTTGAACTATTCTATTCTGTTCTATTCAAACAATGCCACAATGAGGCACAGACCAGGAAGGACATCATGAACCCTGTGAGCGAGCTGGGAAATGATCCGGCCACTTTCAACTAAGCCGAGCTAATGGCAGATTCTGACTTCAGCGGCACTGGTTCCACTGTTTTCCCCACAGGCAATTACATTTCCAGAAGTTACTACTTCTGCTCCTGACTACAGGCACCATCACTGCTTCAGCGAGCTCGCTGTTAATTGCACAGCTGTGTGCCAGTTATGGTTGGGTTACCATTCACATTTGATCTGATAGTAATGAAGGGACCGGTACCCAATGGTATACCTAATTTCAGAACTCTCTATCAAATACCTTTTTTAGTCTCTCTAATAGGAAGAAAAAAAAAGACTTCTTCAAAGATGAAATCTGTTCAAAAACCGAGACGCAGTATGAACAAAAAAAGTTTTTTACTCTGTGCACTTGAGTCAACCTGGATACCGGAATAAAATGTAGAAACTGAAGGAATCAGCACAATATTGGACTCGATAAAAAATATAAATATCTGTCAAAAGGAGCATTAAAAAACAAGCAGTACAGGGCAGCGATATGCCTTTGCAGCGTCTGCCTAACCCGAAGAATAGGTAACTACTGTAGGGCATTTTTGTTATGTTGTTGTCACTACAGCAGTGCTTGTATAGGGCAGTATTTCCCCATACATAGTGTGTAATTCATAAACTATTGGTTTCAGACATACTTAAAAACCTCACATACTGTATTAGCATACTAAACAGCATGCTGGTGAGGAATTTAGGTCACAGTCAGGGGCTGAGTTTTGGCTAACGCTACTAAAAATGCTAAGATAACGCCAACCAAGGCAGCCAAGCCAATCTCCAAAAACAACTTCTCCGACTCGTTAATTAATAACACAGAACTGTCTTCAGCTTTTAAGATATATTTTATGTTTGACCAGGTGTTTCTTCAGGTTAGACAGACTGGCCTGCTCACCTTTGTAGCAGGCTCTCTCTCTTTGAACATGAATTACTACTTGGTAGCTCCGACATAATTCAGATTGGTACCCTTAAACGTACAGAGTTTGACAAATAAAAACAATCTTTTACTCTTGGCTGTTGTTTTACACATACGACTTTTGATTGGTTCTTTTTTTTATTGCACCATCTCATTGATTCTTCTTTGTCTCCAAGTGTCACCAGCTGTCCTAATCAGCCATTTCATATTAATCTGTATTATCTTTTGCATATTTTCTGTAGAGTCAGTTAAAATGTATATTCATAAGGAAAGTACTTGTTACATAAATGCATGTATGTGCTGTACCCGAGTGAACAACATGGTGCTCTCTTACTGTCACTCACTTATTCACACACTCTCTCTGTAGTCTCTCACCTTTCTCCCCCTCTGTTATCTCAAGAGCCTCTCGATGCTTCTCAAGAGAAGGTTTTTTTTAATCTGCTCTGCGTGACAAGCAACATTTGACATTGAAAAGTACAAGTCACACACACCTGCTGTCTGTCTACGCGGCTGCTCAACAATTATCCATTACTAAATGTCAGGTGCAAAAAAAGGGGGTTTTGCATATAGTTGGTAACATTTCACTATAATCACTGAACTCAAAAATGTGATTTTGAGTCAACATTAACACAAGTAAAGTTTCTAAAATTCAAACTAACTAATGAATTAATCACACCAGATATAGATTACATTAAAGTAGAAACAGACAACTTGCAGCCCTCTTCTGTTTCCATATGGCGTTATTGATGGTGCCACTGTCGCATAAACGACCAAATCGCTTTACGTTTTCCTCAGAGTAGCAACTACCAACAACACAGGACGAAGCATGAGTTTTCCAATCATTTAGTCTATAACAGAGACGTAAAAGCAGATAAAGAAGGTGCCAGGTTGCCAGGTTGTCTGCCTTTCCAAATTTCCAAATATCCCACACAAAATTGTGTAGACGGTCACTTTATGCAATTCAGAGAAGAGCAACATATCCATTGTTAGCTGGACAAACAAAAAACATGGAACAAAAATCCTTCAACCAATCTCAAAAGAGACAATTATTGTACAAGGTAAAATATTTATGAAACAATCCCTGGCTATACAAATGTATTAGAAATAACCCAGGCTGCTTTTGCACAACAGTCGTGACACAAAGGTGCGCAAATAATGCTCCTTACACACACAGGCAAATGCACATAAAAAGCATGCACACACACAGACAGAATAATCCTAGTCCTAACTACAGAGACATCACCAGAGGTCTGCAGATAGAGCGCTCAGTTTGACCTTCACAGCAGTACAAAAGATCACATACTTTACCTTAGACACAGGCATCTGGACGATGTGGCGCTTGCTTTGTTGGGAGTGTGTAAGTTGTATTATTATGTTGTGTTGCGTCCCAGAGTAGAGCCAAGACTGGCACAGTTCATCCACACACACCACACACACACACACACTGAGAGAGAGCACGTGTGCGGCACAAATAGATGAAGGCTGTTAATCCAATGTGACCATATGCGATTATTCTCCCTGTCCGAATGTGTCAGCGCTTTCTTTTTCTTCCCCCTTTGCACTGTTTTCTTGTCAGTGTTGTTGCTGCAGTCCCAGCTCCGCTCGTCCCCCCAAAGCTCGGTAATAACGCGCGTGCCAACGTGTGCAAAAGAGAGAGAGAGAGAGAGAGAAGAGATAGCATAAAAAGGGATTTGGTGAAGGAGGGGAAATGAAGACAGATGGAATCGCGGAGAGACGGAGGTGCAAGAGCGAAAGGAGGGTGAAATGTGATGTATTAAAAAAAAACGAGAAGGGAGTGATGGGTATGAAAAGATCAAATGCAGCTAACTCTCCAGAGACCAAAGCAGTCAGTGTCCTTCATTCTCTCTCTTTTCTCTCTCTCTCTCGCTCGCTCTCTCTCTCTCTCTTCCCCCTCTTTTACCCTACGTGCTATTTTTAGAAGTTTCTCTGTCGCAAATCAAAGCACTGAATCAAAACCTATCAAAGAGCAGGATGTTAAGGGCCATGTCTTTCACACCTAATAGGGCACACACACACACACACACACACACACACACAACTCTATCTGTTACAATGACCATGTGTCTGCATCGGACCTGAAGGGGAGCCATGTAAGCTATTCATCGGACCCTTATCTAATCATATCATGCGCCAATAAATAATGGGCTTTTCAAATAGCTATTTTAAACACTGTCAATTACACTGCGCAGACCGCTGTCTGCCTCGCTGTGCACTTAAGGGGTATTCTCGCAAAGAAACATTTCCAGATGATGCATAAAGTAATGATTGACATCCAGAAGTAGAATATCAACCGGAGACAAACAGGACTACACCAGTTTTCATTTTACTCCCAGCACTTTGCTCTAATTTTCTGCCTCCTTCTGTTAATTGGTGGCAGATTCTTTTTTTTTTCCTCAGTTCTCAGAGTTATCAAACGCTGTTAATCAAAAATGTTCCCGTGTTAAAAAGAGACCTGTCATTTTACGAATTAAACTATTTTCCCGGCTCCATTGCATGCTCAGCGGAGCAGACGTCATTTCTTTTCCCGGTAAAGAATGTGAGTAATTAAAACTGACAGTGAACAGGATTTCATGCTCTGCCGTAGCTTTCTTGGGGCTGAGTCCGCGAGGGGGCTCTTTTCTAAACCGGCTCCTGTGCCGATGCATAATTGCTGTTATGTAACACAGTTATGAATAGTTAAAGGTGAACTAAAATAAAGCCAAACACCACTCCATCAAAGGGAAATCATTAATGTTTAAAGAGAGACGGGGATTAATCCTACACTACCGGCCACAATGAATAACATAGCTGAGCTGCGGGAGTGAGTGTGTGTGTGTGTGTGAGGGATAGGGAGGTAGCAGAGGGGAAAAAAGACAGACAGACAGATAGTGAGGGTGAAAGATTGCATATTTGCACTTGACGGCTGCAATAAAATGTGAAAGGGTAAGGAAGGGGGGGAGAGACGACAGGATAGGAGGGAAACAGAGCAGAAACAAATGGTTTCTGTTGAGTTTTCCTGGTAAACTTTTCAAATCCTCAACTACAGCCTCCACGGTAATGTAGTGTAGAAGGATGAAAGTGAAAAATACGCTCTTGAATTCTTGACATGTACACCGGAGTGGGATTATCTGGAGGAAGCAAGAGTTTCTCATTCTTTCTTTCCGAGCAGTCCCTTGAATTGCTAAAGGACTCTTATTTCTGCAAACAAAGGAAAAATTTGAGAGAGCTCTGTTACTCACACACACAAAATAAACGAAAAGGTACTGCAGGAGTAAGTGGACAGCTGTCTTCAATATCATCATTTGATACTACGTCATGACAACACACAGCAAGAACTGTGGTAAGCAATCCTGATACTTTGGGATAAACGGCAAAATCTGCACATATATGTGAGTTTAACCCAGTAAAAACATTAAAATGAATCCTTTCGGATGGATGAGTCTGCCTTGCTCTCTTTTCCAACAATCTTGTGGTGGTTACATTTGTACTTTTTAATATTTTATCTGTAACTCCGATCCAGTCTTTCAATCCACCCATGGGCGTAACAACGCATTCTTTGGGGGGGTCGTGTCCCCCCCAATATTGAGAAAATGGCAATCTGTCCCCCCAATATACAGAAGAAAATATGCACTCTTTTATAAACTCTGTCAACAGATCTGTCTCGTTATTTCTTATTTATTTTCAATTTATTTCAATCGCTCCTTGAGACAAATGGTCAAGTGTTTATGAGCCAATGTCCTTAAGTTCAACACAAATCATAGCAAATAAGTGTGTTCACCCCGTGATATGATTCCATCACAGCCAAAAAAGCACCCGTGACGACTGTGGAGTCGATTGGTTATGAGCGCTGCTTGTATCCATTCCCACTGAGGACAAAAACCGGAAGATGATAGCAGGTTTTTTGTCCAGTGTCAAAGGGGTATACGTTGCCATCGAGACCTTTTGGAAGCATCTTTTCAGAAACAGAAATCTCATGAAACACCACTGAAGAAGTCATAGCTGCACTGTGTGATATAATATCAAGTGTTTCAGCTTGGTCCCTCATATCTGCTCCATTTAAACAAGTTCTAAATTTGGATGTCACACTTCGTGAGACAACACATCAACACAAATCCCTAGAATAGCATGGAGCATGCTTGCTCCTGTGTTGTGTGTGTGTGTGTGTGTGTGTGTGTGTGTGTGTGTGTAAAAAAGGGACGAGCGAAGACAAATGGAATTCATCCGTGTCTAATTAAAGACAATGAAGGGGAAGGTGTGTGTCTGCTACAGAGAGAGAAAGAGAGCAGGAGAAATGTTAATCACGTGAACATGTGCTTGCACAGATGTTGCCCGTATCTTATCTTATATTTAGATAATTTACACATACCATCCTGATTTCAGACTTTTTGTTAGTGGAGATCATTAAAGAAGGTTGTTATATTATATACACACAATCTAAATATTTGTATTTATGCCGTATTTAATTCCCCACTTCCGATGAGATCACCGGTGTGTATCAGCCTCTCTCACTCCTCTCCTCATTGGACAACCAGTGAAAATAAACTGTCAAAAACTCCTTTTTTTCACTTACTTGTTAGCTCCCTCCTCACATTCTCCCGTATCGACTGTACCTATCACCGTCTCAACAAACCGTCTTTCACCAGGTTATCACTTTTAATGTGCTTCCTCGACTATCATCAGCCTCATCCTGACAATCCCCCTCTCCCTGTTGTGTAAGGCACAAAATCAAACACTAATCTCCTTCTGGTCCAGCACAGATTTCGAGCTGCGTCGTACATGTCAGATCCTTTCTCACCTGCTTTCAGACAGTTTTTGTTTTGGTTGTTGTCAATTTTCAGTTGCCCTAGTTTTTTCTGTAGATGTGTGCAATACATTTTGAAGAACTTGAAGCTGATCCACTGAATCACTGGTCCTCTTGCAAATAAAGGAATAACTGCACCATTAAATATACTTCCATGAATAAGTACAGTTGTGGAAATATACTGTTGAATAAACAATTTGTATACTTCAGGGGACACCAACCTTTTTTGAAAACTGAGCGTATTTATTTGACGAGCTGTGTATAGTTGTTACTGGACTAGTTTAACATTTAATTGTGCCACTTTTTAGTTTACTTTGAGTACAGTTTTAAGTGTACTTCGGAGTGCACATTAGATGTACTGTATTCTACAGAACTACTTTGCAGTTGTGTTTCATTTTGTATGCATAAAGCCGAACTGTAAAAGTAAACTATTGCAGTGTTATTTTGAGTGTGCAGTGTCTCCTTATGTTTTAAGTGCGCTCAAAAAGTAATTTTCAAGTAGTTCTCTACCTTGTTCTACTCTACATACAGGAGTTGTTTTAAATTTAAGCATTTATTGTTTTGTTTTTATTGTTTACAGATTGCTGTATATCTCTTTCTAAATCTGCATCTTCAACCTCCCATTGAGACTTTTAATCACAGACTTAAAGAGCTGCTGCTAGATATCGATGACTAAAGCGTAACAGACACCGGCGGCGGAGTGTCTCAGACTTTAATTGTAGCATTCACAGAATGCAGGGGAGTAAATGTGGTAAAATTGCTGCTTTTCTTAAAAAGTTGACTTGCAGCGCTGGGAAACACAGTAGGATAGTGGCATATCCTGACAAATTGACACATGTCAAGATGCTGCTGGTGTGTGTGCGGCTCTTAAAAATCTTTGGAGCCAAAATGGGAAAACGTCAGGGAAAAAATGAATTATTCAGTTTTTCTGATAAATCTGAAATGGAGCCAGAGTTAGTTTATTTTCCGTTTGTTATTTTGTGCTGCTGCTTAAGATTCAATGCGCCCTCGAAGTGAGATATGCTTCTCAAAAGATGCTCATTCACAGATGCTTCCTACTAATCCTGAACTTCACGTATTGACGATTGAGTGTATAAACCAGAGGTGAAACTTGTTCGAGAAGATAGTTTGTCGAGTTGAGAGAACGAGTGCGACAGAGTCTCTGCGTCACTGCTTCCTCCAGCATAAATCCTGTATTATAACCACTTCAGCAGCTAAAACGGATTCTCATAAATGTGAAATGAGACAACCGGAGAAAGAGAACAGAGCACACAGCCTCTGAAACCTCAACAGACACACTTTACTCATTAGCAGCACCCATCTTTGTTTCACTGCTCATGTGAGCCCATTGTCTCACGTAGGAAATTTATGCCACTCTTACTGCAGATAGTTTGTGTTTTTCCTCTGACTCAGAGTGCCAGCATTGCTCATCAAATCATAGCAGTGTGTGATGAAGTGCGGCTGTTGTTTTCAAAATGGCCGGTCTTGCTTAAATACCCATTTTGTGTGTATGTGTGTGTGTTTATGTGTATATGTGTGCAGCTGAACAAATGTATCTGTCGAGCAGCTTAGTGGCTAATGCTGCCCGGACAAGAATGTACCGGACACTTTCCAAGGAAGGAGCTCACAGACTTACAATGCCCGAGGGATATGACACTACACTCCTGTTTGTTGTTTGAAAGTTATTAATTTATGTACTGTATACTGAGCCAACATTTTTTACTTTCATACACTGTATAAGATTTGATGTACAGTGTAACGTGTGTGAGGTGAATAAGATTATTTTCAGTTTATTCAATGTACTGATTTTTAAAAAAGAAAATTGAGGTGTTGGGCAAGGTACTCAGGCCGCCAGTTTCTCAGAACCTGACATCCTGACTGCTGCCTTGGGGTCTTCATGCGGGTCTCTGTCAAAGGTCATCCTCATCTTTAACACCTGCCTGTAGGTGGGTTTTCACCAGTTGTCAATTGCTGAAAATTCAGAAAAATCCTGTGCAACATGTGACTTATACATCCATGCAAAATGACAGCAGATGAAAACTTCATGCAGACCAATGAGGAGACTGTAACACTACAAACAAATGTAAATGCAAGATTTTCATAATGATTTCTACATTGTTTTTTATTATGTGTATAAAATAGTGGACAAAGCCACCATGATGTCACCCATAGGTTTCTGAAGTCAAGGTTAAGTGGGGGTCACCTTGTCACCGGATGTGCCAAGGAAAGAGGTGGAGCCTAGGTGGAGCTGATGCGAGCCTAGTGAGTCCATCAAGTTGGAAGCTACCAAGCTAGCTAAGCAGAACAAGCTACAGTATGTGTGTTCATGCATTCAGAGAAGCAAATACACCATTATTTGCACGAGTTTGATTACAGGATCATTTGTGCTTATTTGAGTGACTGGCATGAGTTTGCGCAAAGGTTTATTTGGGCCAAACAGAGAGAATGCCTTCCTCTTCATCACCCGTGAGATGGCGAGCAACAGCAGGCAACAAATCCCTCAATTATGCATAACTTTAAGCCTTAACATAACTTAAACAAGAGTTTTATGAACACCAAAATCATTTTTGGACCAGGCTGTAAACATGTTAATTTCTGCTGTGGGGTTCATTGGGATTGATTGGCTTCTTTGAGACAGCCTCTGGTGGTCTTTTGATGCACTGCAGTTTTTGGTACTTTCACATTGGCTTCATTTTTCAGGACCCAAGGTTGCTGCTTGGGTTTGAGTTGATCAACTGGAAAATAAGCGCCATCAGCCATTTAACTCATCAAACGAACACCTTATAATTGTATATTTGTATATTTTGTAATGGTATGTTGTGCTATGTGTGGTGTAGGTTATTTTATGTACTTCTGATGTACTTTTGTACAACCCAAAGGAAGACTTCCACTGTGGCGGACGATACAGTTAACGTAATCTCATCTAGTTTAATCGAATAATACATTTGGATGGAAACCTAGCTTGTGTAATCAGCTACTGTATAATATTCTCACCTCCATCTCAGCTCCCATCTCAGAAGAACAAAGACGATCATATTATTCGAGTTGAGGTTAGTCATCATAAACACTCGCCCCAAATCCTCCGACTTTAAATGAAGCTGCACACAAAATAGAAACTGGCAAACTCTCACTGTGCCCCACTCACAGAGGGACCGGAGGATTAGAGAATCTCCAAGTTATTCCAAAGGGAAGCATTCAAAGCACTGTGGGGCTGGAGGAACTAAAGCAGCTGTTGACATCAACACTGTGACGGAGAAACCCCATTTGCTGGAGAGACACATGAATGAACAATCACTTACATAGATGGAATAAATACGAATCCTCCAGCATGTGTGTTTTCCCTTTGGTGTGGATTCCGCTCTCTCCGCAACACTTGACCGTAACTCTCGAGTGAAAGTGCATGCTTCAGCTGAGTGTGGATTTACTCGGCTTTGTGCGTGAGAGGACTAAATGCAGTTTTTCTGACACAAGAGAAATGTCTGAGTCAATGGGTAGTTTTTCTAAAGCTCCTTTGCTGCAATACTTACTCCCTGGCAGGAATACACACAGCACATCAAAGATACACTCTATTCTGTTTTTCAAAATAAGTTCAAATGTAGGCCATGGTAAGAATGAGGGCAGGAAAGACGTTATAAGCAGTACCAGAGGAATATTCTTCCATGACGAATCGCTGGAATGTTCTCTGGGATGTTTCAATGTTTTTTGTGTTTATTGTGATTTTGTGTTAATGCAGTGACCGTTTGTGGAAGGATGAGAATGTCCTCCTTTCTTCTGCCAATACGAAATTAAAATACATTCCACGATGCCCAGTACAATACAGAGGAGAGGACGCTATGTTTTACAAAGGCTCCCGTGCAAACCGATACTGTACCGTACAAGGCATTTTCCTCATATCACTCGTATAGACAAAGCCAATTTGCATACGTTTAAACACATTTGGAGTTGACTGAATACAAAGTGTTTGCCTCTAAGGTACTCTGGAGAAAAATGCAATCAAAAGTGAACTAATTTGTCAAGATGTAAAATGTTATGATTAAGCATGTATTCCTCTGCCTTCGGGGACACTGTTCAGATTTTAATCAGAGATTACAGTAAAAGGTTCTAATAACTGTGCAAAGTACAGGAACGATGCCAGAGGTCAGGACACACATGCACACTGGTGTCTATAATTTAATTGAGACGGTATCATCAGCTTTGGCAGGAGTTGTGATTGGAATAAGTGTCTATATCTAAACCAGACACCTGATATCTGGGTCCAACAACACAGGTGAGACAGGTGGAAGCAGACTGTGTTCCCACCACATATTATTCATCACTAAAATAAGTGTCATTGCAAAAGACAAGGACACCCTTACTTCTGTGATCACAGCAAAATGATCAATCACAGACTGTTTTGGAGGCTACAGAAAGTTTTCTCTTTAAGTCAACAACTGCCACAAAGCACCTAATGATGTCCGAGCAGGAAAACGACTTCTCAACATTTCCCCATCCACACTAAAATATATGGCAACAGTTTACAGATCAGGTCAGTCTCCCTTGAGTACCTCCCCCTATGAGTCATCACCCAAGTTTGCACACTTTAAGGTTTATATTGCTTTCTTTTAAAAGAAAACAGCTGAAGCATTAAGAAGCATAATTAGCTGCCTAATAAAAGGTTTTATACTGTGGGCCAAGAGAATATCTTACCAGGATCGATGCACAACTTCAATTCTAATAGAAACTGGAAAAGAAGTAGATGCGGGCTGTTTCGTTTCCATACTGAATATTTTAATCAATACGCTGGTTTGGTCAACTCAGTAGAGTTTGGGTAAATGGCATTGACATACATGACTCAGCATGCTTGCTAAGATGTTATTTCATTGAGCGTATTGAACAATGCAGTGTGTGTAAATGTATTGATGAAACAGTTGTTTTTTGTTTAAATCTGTTGAAACTTTTGGTCAAAGTTCATAAAGTTCAGCCCCAAAACTAGTTCGCATATCGGAGGATATTTAAATACGAGGCCAACTTCTGGGTCATTTACACTTCTGGGTAATCAGGTCCCATCCTCAATCTTTTCAGATGAACCATATGGACAAAAATACACACTCACGTACAGGGACACATATGAACACACACACATGCAGGGAGAGAAAGGGATGAAAGACTGTCAGCTTGTCCCGCTCTCTGTCTCTCTTTCATGTGCTGATGAGTTAAAGCTCTAATGTACAACAGGTGTGATGTCTACACACAGGGCTATTTATCCCTATTAATTACCTCTCAAACAAACTCAAATAAACTGGGTTGCTTTTTATATTTATGATGTGAATGGGACTGTATTCGCTGTTCATCAAAAATGAAAGAAGTGAGGGAAAAAATTATCTGCAATTAGAGAAGGTGACAAGTAAGGGAAAAAGGTTGTGAGTAGATTTCCCTTGGCAACGCTTGAAATGACCGAATTGGGCCACATCAATCTCATTGGGCACTCCGCAGCAGCCAGACTCTTAATCAGGGCGGTCAAAGCCCAGTGAGCACTATGAAGATCAGCTACAGTCCTGACATGACAGCACCCTGTACCGCCTGCTACATTACAAGAAGGGGTGTAGCGAGTTAATACAACAGTGATTTTAATGGTTTCTGTTAATCGGAGGTCGATTTTCTTTTCACAACATGCAGTTCGATTTAATTCATTTAAAACACGTCTGCAAATGTGAATCATAAGGAACTAAATGCAGCTTTCATCAATATTTCTAGATTAACAATGAGTAAAATCACCACTGAATGTGTACTGTAAAAGGGGTCCGCAGAGAATAATCACCAGTTCAACAGTTACAGGTTTCCTCAGCGCAACCATTTTCAGCAAAAATGCTCAAGAGATCTACTTAGCATTAAACAACAAACAACATTAGCGGCTAGGTTATAAAGAAGTGGAAACTTTTGCAGCTAAAGAGCCACATATTTCCCTCAGTAGGTGGTAGAGACCAAAAAGCTAATGGATATTGGACTCATATCCAATAACTTAAAAGGTGATATTGGAGCCGAGAGTGGCATTCATTTAGTGATTGCAGATAACTTCCTGATCCCAATTCACTGGTTCAACTGACCTTTAAACAACACTTTTTCAGTACTTTGTTCTGAAAGATGCAAGCTGGACATACATACATATATGTCAATAAAGCAACAAAACAGAGGAGTTGATTCTCTCAAGTCAAATGGCTGAATTAGAGAGTTTTTATCTAAATATTAGGTTGTATGTAAACTAGCACACTGAGAAAAACTCAAACTGTTTAGGACTGTAGTTTGGTCAGTATTTCAAAAGATCACAACAAGTGCAGTTCACCACAGCTGTGAACACTTTGTATTTCTGTCAAGGCAACGCTCGGTATAAATATATGAAGTGTGTGACATAAACCTGCTATTGCTGGCAAATATTCCTCTTTGAACATACCTGAACAGAGCCAGGAACGGCTTAGATTGCACTGAGTTGACATTCCACTAAAAAAAGCAGCGCAACTATTCAAATCCGGCCAGACATAAGGCAGCATTAAACTCGCCCCCAAAGAAATGTACGAGCTAAGTGGAAAATCGTACTGATGGTAATGTGAGCTGCAGGAAAGTGTTACATGCTACTAACTGAGTGTGTGATGTTC
>OMLP01046186.1:0-28049 GCA_900302685.1 Spondyliosoma cantharus
GCAGTGGCTCTACTCCGAGCTCCTCCCAGGTGACAGAGCTCCTCACCCTATCTCTAAGGGTGCGCCCCGCCACCCTGCGAAGGAAACTCATTTCGGCCACTTGTATCTGGGATCTTATAGTTCATGACCATAGGTGAGGGTAGAAACGTAGATTGACCGGTAAATCGAGAGCTTCACCTTTCGGCTCAGCTCTCTCTTCACCACGACAGACCGATGACAGAGACCGCATTACTGCGGCCGCTGCACCGATCCGCCTGTCAATCTCGCGCTCCATCCTTCCCTCGCTCGTGAACAAGACCCCAAGATACTTGAACTCCTCCACTTGAGGCAGAAACTCTCCCCCAACCTGGAGGGAGCAAGCCACCTTTTTCCGGTCGAGAACCATGGCCTCAGACTTGGAGGTGCTGATTCTCATCCCAGCTGCTTCACACTCGGCTGCAAACCGCTCCAGTACATGCTGGAGGTCCTGGCTCGAAGGAGCCAACAAGACAACATCATCTGCGAAAAGCAGAGATGAAATCCAGTGGCTCCTTTACCAGAGTCCCTCCGGCGCTTGGCTGCGCCTAGAAATTCTGTCCATAAATATAATGAACAGAACGGGTGACAAAGGGCAGCCCTGCCGGAGTCCAACATGTACTGTGAACAGGTCTGACTTACTGCCGGCAATGCGAACCAAGCTCCTGCTCCAGTGGTACAGGGGACCATACAGCCCTTAGCAGAGGGCCCCGACACGTACTCCCGGAGCACCCCCCACAGAACGCCAGGAGGGAGACGGTCGAATGCTTTCTCCAAGTCCACAAAACACATGTGAACTGGTTGGGCAAACTCCCATGAACCCTCGAGCACTCTGCGGAGGGTATAGAGCTGGTCCACTGTTACATAAAACCCGCCCCACCAATTCAATGACACCAATATAAAATGCCAATCCTGTTGTAAATACCTTTAGAGGGTGCAGCATTGCTGCTGATGAGGTCCCCTGGTAGAGATATGTCTGTGTCCTGGGAGGAACAAGAGCCTGAGCCTGAGGTGGAGCTCTCCTGTGGCAGGACAAACAGTGATGTTTAATTGACACTGACACACACACACTTAAGACAGAATAAGGCAGACCAAGGTTTAAATTCCTAAGTATCAATGTTTTTTTATTAGACTTTATCTGGATATTTTCTGCAGACATTTCAGCTACTGACCGGCCAGAGGCTGGGCCTGTCCTTCAGCATGTTCAGCGATCCCTCCTCACTCCTCTTGTCACTCACTGACTGGGTGGCACAACAGCCCGATCTCCCCCTCAACTATGGAGGAACAAGGAAGAAGAGAGGAATGAGTCAACCTGACGCAGAAGATAAGTGGTGAGCAATTAATGTGACAAAGCCAATAAATGTGCTGTTTGCCCAAACAAAACACTTTTTTCCCTGACCCTCTTAAAAAAAATAAAAAAAAAAATAGCTCAAATGTTTCCACACAACACATAAGGGAAGTTGTTCTTTAGGTTTACAAATGAAGAATCAATGACTAAACTGTGTCAGACAGCTTGTGGAGCAGATATGGTGTCATGTATCTGACCACATGGTTAAATATTTACCTCACTAGTTCCTACATTTTCCCAAATCTGCACAGCTCGGTTTGACTTGTGAGTGGAAAAAACAGCAATAGAGACAATGGATAAGCTATTCCTTTAACACAGCAACTGTTATTTCCTCTTCCTCACAAGTGTATAATCAGTTGCCTACCAGGCCTCAATCGCACTAAAAACTAGGAACAATAGTCTCAGTCACGTGCGCACACACACGCACACACACACACACTATGACTGAAAAGAGGAAGGATATGCCAAGGGGGAAATTATGAAGTAAACATTTTGACCCATCATGCTCTTTTCGCTCAATTCAAACTGTCCCAGATTACACACCGAGTTTGTATATTGCATGTAACTGTGTATTCCTGAGCAGGGGGTTTCCTTCATACATCTACACATACCATCAGTATTATTCCTCACACCACTGACACATGGTAGAAAAAAAAAAACAGGACTTCAGATAATGTGTTAAATATTTGCTTTACAGAGAAAAGGTTTTTGTTTGCAATAGTACAGTTCTACTTCCCTCTCAGAAGTGAATTCACACTGCTGTGCATCATGCTTTTGGTGCTTTGGACTTTTAGTGAAATGAAGTAAGCCTTAAGGCTCTGGTTAAATGTGACAAGTATTTGCCAGTATTTCGTATTAGTGAATTAATAAAAACAAATGGTGAAAACAAGTCTAATTCAAGTCCAAACCAAATCTTTCCAGCCCTTTCAAATTGAACATCTTTGGAGTACGAAGAACATTTTTCTAATCACTACAGTATGTAAACTGGCCCTCTTATTCTGTTCCATAAGTCAAACATATTCTCTACTCAATTTTCAAGTGATAACAAGTAATATTATTTATTTTCTCACAATGATGAGTTATTTTTGTCATTTTCATGCATTATAAAAAATGTTATTTCTTCAGATAACAACATTTTCTCAAGATCTTAAGAAAACAAGCTTTGTTATCGCGAGATAATGAGATAAATTAACCTGTTATCATAGGAAAACAAAAAGTTGTTCACTCTTTTTACCCAAAGCCATGCCAGCATGCATACAGCACATGGCATCTTGACAAGCGTAGCAAATGATTTCACCTAAGCATGTCAAATCAGTGAGTATCAATAACTGATCTATGCATCAGACTGTTTTATTTACTAATTTATGTACAGACTTTATTAACCTAAACCATTCTAACGCCCACCAGTGTTTTTAGTTTCTTTTCCCTAGGCCAACAAGAGTTTGGTCAGTAACTCATCTGCCTTGTTGCTGTATGTCAGACTATTGGCGAATAAAGCATTTCAACCCAATCCTTATAGTCGGCGTAATGTAAATAACCTCATATTGATTCCAGTAGGTTTAACACTCAAATGGGAAAGGTTCATAAAAACAACATTTGATATTCTGTGATAACTTGTGATCTACAGAAAACAAAAATAAAATTTTACTTGTTATCACGGTACAATGGAGGAAATAATATGTTTGACCAAGGACCATTTAGGGCTTCCATACCATTATCCATATTCAGCAGTTCAGATAATCAAAACTGTGAGAACTGGACTCATGACTGGCTTCAAGGCACCCACAATAAACCAGACCCCAGTTTGATTCCAGGTCTCTCACTCAATTTCCTCTCATCTCTTTAATAATATACTAAAAATATGAGATGACTTCTGACTGACCTTTGACCTCTTGATCTCCAACACGGCCTCCAAGAAGTCAATCTCGTCAAACGTTCTCACCATCGGCTCCAGCTCGATCAAACACTCTGAAATGGCAGTGAACACATCGCAACTTAAATGTGTAATTGATAACATTCAGCCAATAAATCTGCCCCCTCATGTGTTTGCCAGTTTGTGCGCTAGCTAACGTTATCTGGCAAATGTTACCCTAACACTAAATAAGCACTGTATGCAGTCCGAGTGAAGTCAGCCATCCCCCAAAAACAATCATTTTGGACCCAACAAAAATTTTAAAAGTATTAATTCACAATCATAATGTTTTTAAGGAAAAGAAATTATTTACTTTTATTCTGCACCTTTCTACAATCTCTACAGCTCTGCAAGCTTTTTTCTTTTGAAATGATTTGTCTACATGACAATGTTATTGATATGACATTTAGCAATACAGGATGAAACCATTTTAACCGGTATCACTGTTTTGCCTAATCATTTTTTTAAACTGTATCTGCCGATTTGGGGGTCAGGGACTTTTTTTGGCAACTTTTCAAAATAACAAAATGTAAACGTACTGAATTTTACACCCAGGATCAGATGACTTTTACTACAAGCAAATGAGGACAGATAAATCAAGACCTTGTGACTGTGACGGTGCGACTCTGCAGTCTGTGTGGGTGTGTCAGTGAGACAAAATTAAAGAAAGAAGATAAGTTGCACTCATCTTTATTCTAGAACATTAACAGAACAATCTAGAACATTATTATCTAAACCACATGTCAGTAAGAAGTTACCTACCATGTTTTGTGATTTAAATGAATAATTTCTTTAAGTGACAGAACGGAAAATGTTCTGATTATCAACATGTGGCTTTGATTTATTTCAGTCTTGGTCATAAAGATAAGTTAAGTTAAAAGGGACATAAAACCAACTACACAGAACAATGAAATAATCTTCTGTAAAATAAATTTTCATAATTGTATTAAAGCTAAAACTACTTTGAGCAGTTTGAAAGAAAATAAGAAATACAATGAGGTTTTGTGCTTCTTTACAGAAGTTAGAGAAATATAAATTGTTTCAGTGAAGACAGAGAAATTTTCAAAAATTTGACAGGAAGCTGACACTTAGTCACTGCTTTGTCAGGGTAAAAGAATCAGCCCTGATCAGGAGGATTTATCGATTACTCAACACAAAGAGACATGACCTCCCAAAGTGTGAAAGAGGTTAAGCCACGACAGAAGAAAGCGATCTTTTGAGTGGGTGGACTCTGCGTGAACTCACTGAGGAAGGAAGGTCGCTCATCAGGGTTTGCAGTCCAGCCGCAGGTCATTAAACTGATAAGAGTTTCCCTGCTGGGGATCTCAGGGGGCAGACTGTCCAGACTCGTGTCAGGACGCATCCCACGCAGCACACTGAACATGATCTGCATGGGGTTGGTCACCTCTGACCACACAAACACATTCACACAGGTCAGTGATTAGTCTGATAGCACAGTGAAAGATCATACTGAACAGAATGAGAAAGTGACAAAACATATAAAATGTGTTACCTTCAAATGGAATCTGCCTGGACAGCACTTCCCACATAATGATGGCATAGCTATAACGTAAACAGCACGTAGAGAAAACAGATAAGGGAAATTAGCTCATCCTTTAAGACTGGTATTCCCCTTCAGATCTGAGGGACTTTACCACAAGCTAACCAGACAGGCTGCTTTGAGGAAGAGAAAGGACCTGTTGCAGCAATTCAAAACTATTACCCAAAACCTTTAGAGACTGCATCAGCCACAATCTAGGAGAGATTCTAGTTATAACTTTTTTTTTTTTTTTACCTCTTTTGTAATTGTCACCACTCCCCCTCTGACAGTTTCCAGAAGTCATAGATCTCGGCACTTTTCTGATTGGTATGCTAATAATTCAACCACATGCTTGCAAACTGCCACACTGCCAACAAATATCAAGTTAAATGCAGTGTGATAAAGTCAACAAGAGTTCAGCCACTCACAAATTCTGCCCAATAATCTGAAAACTGACCTACTAGAAACTAAAACCTAGATGAGTGAATGAAGGGACCTACCGCTGCTCATGCTTTAGTCCAACACATTTCTTATGACTTGTCATTACTGGGGTGTTGTGCCTCACCTGTACATGTCGTGTTTCACATCAGCCCGGCGGCTCTTGGATGGTTCATACTTCTCAGGGGGCATGTAAATCACAGTGCCCCCCATCTCTGTAGGCTTGGACCCCGAACCTTTACTGACTGACAGCTGCCGCCACTTTGAGAGGCCAAAGTCTGCAATCTGGAGAGAACCAAAGCAGAATATTAGAAGCATTACATGAGAATTCTGGACATATTTTAACACTGTTTTAACACTCACCCTTTTCGTTAATTAATCAAAGACAACTGATTTGAGCTAAGAGACTATTAGCAATGCTATAGGGCAATTGTCCTGTTTATTAGAGTGGCAGCTTTTACAATTTCTTTATTAGCACAATGTACTTTTGAGGTAGCACTTCTCGTGGGGACCCCAATTATTTAAAAGATATAATAATTAGAGCCACAACTATTGATTATTTTCTTTATTGATTCATAAGCTGGTTATTTTCTCAACGTTTTGTCTATCATAATGACTATCATAATCTATGACTATGTAAAGCAGCAAATCATCATATCTAATAGCAATAAACAAGAGAATTTATGGAATTAAGTGTGCAAAATGATAATCAAAACTGGGATACATGATACATATCAGAGCAATAAATTATCGACCCAATACTGGGAAATTTATATTATAGGCTATTCATCAGTACCTTTGAAATTCTAGTTGATAAATGGAGCCCACAATATGAAGCCAAACTGCTTTCATTGACTTAAGCGCAGCATTAACACACTTCGGCACAGTAGGTTAGGAGATACTTTCTAAAAAGGTGAAATATTTAAAGGAAACAAGAATTTTGGATTGGCCGACGCTAGCTGGTTATCAAGTTTTGCAATGCAATAGACGTCATGACATTAAAACTGTTAGTCAGACTGTTGACCACAAAAACTCGGAGCAGTAATCGCCAGATATAGCAACAAACAGGAGGATTCTGCTCTTTGTGTGTTCACAAGCAGTAAGGACTGCCTCTTTATGGCACGCTCTGTCCTGATTGGCTAAAGTGGGCAGGGACACCAGAAAAAATGTCTTTTCTCCATTCCTGAGAAGGAAGAGGAGAGACATGTGCTGTGTCTCAATTCTGGGTCTGCATCCTTCGAAGGACCCAGCCTTTGCAGTCTTCGAAGGCGAGTCCTTCGGAGAGACCTGCGAAGGCCGCGTCAACCGTTGTTAAATGGGACGGTCTATCCTTCGGAGCATTTCCTGGTTACCCCAGCAGATGTTCCCGCCTTTACCCCTACGTCACGATTTATTGATCAATGAAATCCTCCACTATACAGTAGGAAGCTCTCAATAATTTGCTTCCTTCTGTCAAACGCACTATACAGGCTGTAATAAATTGTGGCCAACACACATACCTTCACATGAAATTCACCATCCAGCAGTATATTCTGTGTCTTTAGGTCATGATGTAAGAGGGGTGGGTTCATGTTGTGAAGGAAGTTAACCCCCAGGGCGATCTCATACAGAATCCTGAGTCGCAAAGGCCAGGCAAGCTCAGGATACATGTCCTTCTGTAGGAGACCACAGAACAGGAATAAAGCATATCAATACAAGCATGTGTTCAAACATGTGTAGAGAGTTGGGCTGCATTTAAAACCAAGAGCACAAAATGAATGGCGAGAAAATGTACATCAATACAAGAGGGAATTTCCCCAAGCTACATCTGTCTGCATTCCTCATGGCTCAGTTTCTCTTTCCCACCCTTTTTTCACCAAGTTTCATCAGAGACTGTGAATGTTTGAAAGTTTCCCTTTTGCTTGCCGTCACTCGGGAAAGAGTGTCATGTACATGAAGAGTGATTCATAAAAGAAGACAGTGCCAGAAAGAGAGCAGCTGGCCAAAAAGAACGAAGACTCTTTCACTCCTGCCATTTAGGCAACTGGAGTGCAGAAACAAGGGTGATGTTCTCTTTATACTCTTTATATCTGTGACTCTGTCATTTAACTGGATACAATTTAAACTTGCTAGAAATCATTTTATATGTTGAACATTGCAGTTTCTTTCTATTTAGTTATACATTACTTCCTTAACTGAGTGAAAGAGGAAAACATAAATGCCTCACGGCCAAGGAAGCTTTTTTAAATTATTAATCCACACCGAGTCTTTAAGATTGCTCCTTGGATGACGATGTTAGGACTAGATCTGTTTCTCAATAAATACTTCTTTAAAGGTGCACTATGTAGTTTTGGATAATCAGAAGAGAAATAATCATTGACTTACTTTTTTATGCCTAAACCAACTAAATAAACAAACTATTTTTGTTTTCATGACTGAATAAACTGAATAAACAAACTGACTGTAAAGAACAACACAATTTCATACTGTTTTACTTTGTTTACATGTGGAGGACCCTGCCAACTTTCTAGCTTCAAACAGTGTTCTGAGGACCTTATTTTCCTCTGAGGACAGCTTGTTTATTCAGTCATGGAAAAAAAATTATATTTCTTAGCTTGTATTATTACTAGGGGTGTAAAGGTTTACCAAACCCACGGTTCGGTTCAAACCTCGGTTTTTAAAAAAATACTGAAAAACCTTTTGGAAAACTTCCAGAAAAAAATTCTGGATTTCATTAAAGGATTGTTGCATTGCAATATCTAGAACATGAACATTACTTAAGTTATATTAACTTAACCAAGACTTTAACACTTCTCTTTAGACCAGTCCACAATAAAAAAATAAATAAAAATCTAAAAAAAACACTTCTATTAATCTCTTAACTATCCAGGAATACAAAAAAATAAAAACCAAAACAACAATATGACATCCAGTTACTTTTCAAAATAAAACACTCAGTGTTGACACCAGCACATCAATCTCAAAAAAGAGACAAACACAAGCGCTTCTGCTAATCCTTCAGTCGGGAACACTTCCTGCTGTTGTTTTTATGACACATACCTATAACTGCAGTCGTGAGTGATCATGTGATTATCGCGTGAACTCCTCGGCCTCGCGACGCCAGCAGTCTACCTTACTGCGCCGTGGCGACCCAAAACGCAACTGGTGGGGATTGCTGGAGGACGTTGGATGGCGGAGCAAAACCGGATCGGAGGCGTCATGAAATTAGGGGTTACTTGCTGCTCCGCTGGGCTGAGTGAGCTCAGTGTCGGGGTGATGTCTCCACATTTGCGCTTGCATATTTGAAGTGGTGCCGGCCCCTCCCACAACAAGTCTCATAAAACACAAATGACAAATTACGAGCGCTTTGATAACGACACGACTGCCATCCTCCTTAATATCAACTGGAAACCCAAAATGTCTCCACACGGCTGACTGGAATGTGGCCGGGGGATCTGCGAGCTCAGGTTTATTAGAAATGAAACTGACCTGACACACGTGTGCGTTAGGGGCGGGGCGGGGATGAACCGAGGTTTGGGAAGTTAGAATGAGTTTCTGAACCTAAGTCCTTCGAACCTAGGTTTTCGGTTTTGGTTCAGAGCCGTTACACCCCTATTGACAAGTGAAACATTTATTCCCTTACATCGTCAACATACATTTTCTTGTCGTTTCACAGTAAAGGCATGCCACCTCCTTCACATTAAAACATATTTATGATAAAAATTATAAAATAAAACACTTGCAGGAAGTGCTGTGTTGGTATAATTTATAACACAAGGATGAATACACTAAACCAGTGTAAATCTGATGATGTTAACTAGAATAATATAATAAATAGATATACGACTACTGGTCACAGCGCTGAGTAGTCTGATTTAACACACACACACGCTTCTGATAATGTTACAACCTGAAATTAAAATGACCGTAGACGCACAGACCTATTTTCACAGTCATGTCAGTATTCCTGGGATGCAGTCATAACAAGGGTAACTTGCTAAAATGTGTGACTAAAGCATGGACTGGATGGTGTTTATTATCAGTACTAAGAGCATATAGCCATGGATCTGCTGTAAGGAATACAGCCAAAATTTGTGTTTAATCTTTTTATATCATCAGGCTTCTTGCGAGTGCTAATAGCCTTTTCGACAAAGTTAATTATTCAGTTTGTTCTCAGCTGCACAAATACAGGGGGAAGCCTTTGGAGTGACTGTAGTAGTTTGGCAAAGGTAGACATTTCAGTGTATTAACAATGGAGAGATGAAACGGCACAGAGGACTGTATTCTCAGAATCAAGGACATCATTCCAATCAAATAATTAAATTAATGCGTGCACATCAAGTAAAATGGTGTAACTAATTCTTTTTAAAGGGTTGTTAAGGTACAAGCCTTCTGCCTATTCTGTTGGGTTAAATACATTTCACTGTTTCAGATATATAGCAACAGCTATTTTAATATCTTTTCTCTTTTCTATAAACATTAGAGGTCCTCTTTCCTCTCTCTGTCCTTGCCCCCTTCCTCTTGAGCTGCTCCTTTGTTTTCTCCCCACTCTCAGCGTCTATCTTCTTCTCCTCTTCCAATCCTTGGACTCATTTTCAATGTTGTATCCGTTTCCTCTTTCCTCTCTCAGGGAGTGTTTGTCCAGCTGGTGCAGGCTAACTCCCCTGCGGCCCTGGCCGGCCTGCGTTTTGGGGACCAGGTCCTTCAGATCAACGGGCAGAACTGTGCCGGCTGGAGCGTAGACAAGTCCCACAAGGCCCTGAAGGCTGCGGCCGAGACCCGCATTGAGCTTGTGGTCAGGGACAGGTGAGGAATTTTTGATACACAGGATTATAACAAAATGTCCTTCTTTCCTATGCTGCATTTCCTACCAAGAAGTTGTAACGTTAGGTAACCGAACCAAAGTGCAAACTGCAGGTTATTAGTGCGGGACAGGCAGCTCAGTAAACTTTTGAAGAAGATACTGTATGTAGACCATCTGCCAGTGACTCTTCTATCTGCATCTTTAGAGTCATAGGTCAAATAACTGGTCATAATTTTAAAGCCATGAAAAGACTACATATATATTAAGCTCACAACTGCTGTTCTACTTACAATGTATTTGGTTGGACAGTGAAATAAAAGTTGAAGCATTTGGAGTATTTTTGGTTTAACATTGCTCTGTATACAACTCATCATCCATTTGTCTAACGTACAAATAGCTTTACGTATTTTCTTGTCTTGGCTTTTATATGAAAATCCTATTGTCAGAATTATGTACATATCTTTCATCAGTAACAGCATATTAGATTAAAAGGAAATGCTTGGTTAATTACTGGACTTTCCCAGCTTTGAGTTACCTGAGAAAATAAGTGGGTGCTCACGACTCCTACATAAATGTGGGCTTCACCAAAATGCATTCAAACCTGGCGTCTAAGTTCCTATATAATCACATATCTTGTTATGCAAGAGATTTTCTTCCTGTCATATTTTCTGAATAGTTTCATAGCATTTAATTACAAGCTGAGATATTTGGTGCCCTCTGTTGGCTGTTTCGTAATGTGCACTCTGCTCAGCGCTCCTTCTAGTTTTGTTTTTATCTACAGTATCTGTCCTTGATCATAATGATAAATGTATACATACTGGTGCATTGTAGTTTTCTATACCAGTGGATTCTCAATCCTTTCTGTTTGTCTCCAGGCCATTTCAGCGCACCGTCACCATGCATAAAGACAGCTCAGGCCATGTGGGCTTCATCTACAAGTCTGGCAAAATCACCTCACTGGTCAAGGACGGCTCTGCTGCCCGCAACGGCTTGTTGACTGAACATTACATCTGTGAAATCAACGGACAAAACATTATCGGACTCAAGGTCAGATACTTGTTTCTCCATACGAGTCTTGCATGAAGTAGTTAGGCCATTCACGGATATGAACTGTTTACTGTTTACTTTAGCGGCCATTCAAACAGGAAGTAATGCAAATGTTTAACTTCATGGAAAAACATGGACTAAAACATTTGAATAAATACAAAACCATCTGTGATGCTTATGAAATGTGTGGCAGCTAATTAGAATTTTGCACTGGGATGTCTGCAGTGCCACGTGGGAAAGTACAGCATTTATAAGTAAGTGCAGCATTCATCAGCTTCAACTCTGTACAGATGTGAAGTGAAAAGGTGTTTAGCTCCTGTCAGTAGTGTAGCTGCAATTTGCTTTAGTCCAGTGTTTTCTTTGTTAGGTGTGTAGTTTCATCCTGCCCTGTGATGAGAACTTTTAATAAGTTTTAGGCTAAAATGTTAAACCTCACAGTCAAACACACACGATTACCATGTCGGGTGGCAATACAAGAACTTTTGTGAACTTGTGACTTTTGCCAGCCGCCTGCACTAGAGCTGTGCGATATTACGATATATATATCGTAGTGCGATTTAAAAATGTCTACCGTAGGATATAACCCTCTGTTGTTTATATCTTAATTTTAACGTGTAGGCTACTTGTTTAGCACTGTTGCTACGCTAACGTTAACATACACTGCGGTTGTGATTTAATGCGCCGTGTAAAGCACAACTCAACATCGGAATGACCGTTGGATATCCAAATTTTGAGTTCAAAACAAGTTCATTGTATGAAGGCAAATGTAACTGCAGCAACGCTACTGCTTTGTGGTAGCATTTTTACGTCACCCGCAAGGACTCGTTTACGGCGCTGGTCGCTCGGGAGTAAACGGAGGCAAAGCAGCATGGCGGAGACGGAGGAGAGTGCATTGGAAGACAAAAATAACGTTAACAGTAACGTTACATCAGACACGGATACAGAAGCAGAACCCCAAGGGATATATATCGTTATCGGGATATAAAATTATCTATATCAAGATATAAAAAAATTCCATATCGCGCAGTACTAGCCTGCACCATATTATTTCAACGGAAAATATCATTTTCATGGAGACACACGCGGTGTGCACGGAGGGGAGGGGCTGTGGGTGCCGAACAGATACACTGCGTTTTTAAGTAGTGCTAAATAAACAAACAAAAAAACTAAATGCAATATGTGGCGGTCGGTCTTGATTCTGTGGCGCACCGCAACAAATTAGTGTGAAACACTTTAGATGGATGAATGGCACTACTGGTAAGAAGAAAACATGTATTTTTTTTTATTTCCGAGTGAAATGTCCCTTTTATGTTTTGGTTTGCTAGCTCTTTACACGTAATATTTGATGGGATTTCATTAATCAAACAAATCCTCACATGTCACTGTTCGTGTGAAAATTTCAGGATTCTCAGATCAAGGACATTCTGACCACCTCTCCGACAGCCATGACCATCACCATCATGCCAAAGTTCATCTATGAACACATGATTAAGAGGTAGGACTTTAACATTTTAGTTAACCTTGTGTCATAATCACATAAGATGAGTTGATGGCCCTGTAACTAGACATACAGTACATTATAGTGCTGTATGTGCCTGCTGTCAGTCACCAGAATTTGTGTGGATCAATGTAGAGCTGAAGATACTAGAACTGTCCAATCAGTGAGGTCCCTGTCAGTTCATATGACTTGATGTCTAACCCCATAGTTCAGTGATTTTTAGGCCATATTCCATTATGTGTTTATATAGCTCAATATTTTGAAATGTCTTACATAGCAAATAATGTCGTCTTTCATAAATGCTAGGTCATCAAACATCACAATATTTTTGACCAAATACCTCAAAATCAATACTGTAACAATATTGTTGGGATGATTTTTTTTACTTTATTAAAGGGGCACTATTCAAATTCCGAATTTTGATATTTACAATATTAATGAGGTAATAATACAAACTTAAAAATGTTTATTTTTTCCATAACCCAATAAACAAGCTGTTCTCAGAGGAAAATAAGGCCCCAGAACACTGTTTGAAGCTAGAAAGGTGGCAGGGTCCGCCTCATATTGACAAAGTAGAACAATATAAATTGTGTTGTCCTTTAGGGTCAGTTTGTTTATTCAGTCATGAAAACAAAGAGTTTTTATTTAGTTTGTTTAGGTATAAAAAAAAAAAAAACAATCAATAAAGATATTTCTCTTCTGATTAAAATGTATTCTGCAAAACTACATAGTGCAACTATAAATACCTCTTACAGTTCCCCAAAAACTGCACCAGGTTACAGGACCTTTGCTCACTCCCTCTCAAAGAAGTTTCAGCATAAAGTTGTGTGTAACTGGACAGAGCTTTTTATACAAATAACATCCAACTGAAAATGAATTGTAGCATATCCAACTTTAACATGTTGCACACCCTTTTTTTTTATTGAGGGGCCTGTTTTGTGAAATTGTCTTAGTGAAGTTAAGTCTAAGTTACGCCTGATGATAATTTATGCAGTGTGTCCAGGATTCTTGTTGAGAAAGGTATATATGGAAGGCTTTCTGTCATGGAAAAGTTGGTCGCCCTGGTTCAGACAACCTAGCCTCTGTGGTAATTTTATGTATGTTATCATCAAAGTAGAGGAGTAATTCCTAAACCTTGGCTACAGTGTTTCATTTTCCCAAAAGAAAAGAGGTGCAAGGGATCTATCTAACAACACCTTTTCGTCAACTGGATTAATGTCCCCTCTCTGTTTAGCTCTGTGTTTGAATGGTCTCCGCTAGTGCTGGGAAAAACAAGGACAGGCAGCAGAGAACAAGAGAGAAAGCTTTTAGAAAGCGCAAATGTAGATGACTCTCACGCTAAGATAAATTGAAACGAGTGCACATAAATTAGGTGAACAACAAAAAAAAATTAGTTTCCTGTAGTTTGTAGTTGGCAAGCTGCATGTGTGTAAATTTGACAGGCACAGAATAGGATCCATTGGTGCGTTAGTAATAAGTCAGTGTGAACCTGAAGACAGGAAGTTAAAGGCAACAGTATATCATTTTATTTCATGGTCCAGACTGACGGGCGTGAAAGCGACCTTGGGTGAACCCAGTGAGAAAATAGATTTTTCATGACTCTGACTCACTGACAGCCTCATGGATGTGTGTTTTCTTTTTTTGAGTAAATAAATAAATAAATAAATTTTTTGTCTAGGATGTCCACCGGCCTTCTGCGGTCAGCCATGGATCACTCTGTCCCAGAGGTGTGAAAACTGTCAGGATGTCTTCATTACACAGACTTCTCTCTTTCTCTCTTTCTCGCTCTCTCTTTCTCTCTCTCTTTCTGTCTTCATACCAAACCTCGTCATGCGTCACAATCATCATTGGCGCCATTTCTCACCCTAACATAATCTTAAAATGCCTTCTTTCTACTCTTCAGTTCTTCAGTACATTCTTTATCTTTTTTACATTTTCTTCTTCTCTGACAACATGTCTATGATTTCTTTTTATATGTTAACCTTGTAGTCTAAGTATTACATGTTTATTTTCCTGTTTTGTATTTAGGATCAAGGACAGTACAAAATGTTTTTTTTTTTTTTAAAGCCATGCACACTATCATGAGTCCAGAGCTTCCTCCTCATTGTGGAGATGAATCAATGGCAAGTGAGTTTTCATCTTGTCAAAATGCTGTAAAAGCCACCTGTCGGTCACCAGAGCCCTTCCATGTAGATTACGGCTGTGCTCCCAGTCCCTGCACTTGACCCCTGATATGTGTATGTTAATAATCTGAGTTGAATTAACACCTGGGGCTTCATGTTAAAACACTTGCTGACTTGATTCAAGATTCCATTGTACAGTCATTTTAACTAGGCCAGTAAAGCTAATAGGTTTTAGCAAAGGAGTTGATTTCAGTTTATACCATATTTTGGTGAAAATTAGATCATTTGTTATTTTTGTGGATCACCCACTGTAATGGTCCCTGGGTTCTAACATAAAAGTAAGAGTTACCAGAATTCCTGTCTCCATGGGCAAAAGGCACAAAGAGACTGATGTGTCGAATTTGTAGGTACTAGGAACACTGTGTGCACATGCCAGGGGAAAGTGTAGGGAAAGGGGCAGCAGTTGGTGTTTTGTTGCCCTATACAGCTGGGACTTAGCCTGTCCACAAACACAGTTAGAGCTATGAGGCACAAGGGAGTAAGATCACAGTGCTGTATATGAACGCCGTTCAGTTGAGTGTTTGTTGGATATGGTCTTGTGTTTCAAAAACAGATTTTTGAAGGTATTTGTTTGGACAGGGTCTGTGCTGGGCAGACCCACTAAGTGCACTTTCCATTATCTTTTAAAGAGGTTGTGTTTCCTGTATCCATTTCAGCAGTGAAGTTCAACAGTTGTGCTTTTTTATTATTATTGTGTTTGTGGTGCCTCATGTTAATGAGAGAACTCATGAAAACAGACTTGTATGTTAAATATAAGAAACTGCTTAAATTTGATGCTGAGGATCATCCGCTCAAATTGAAGGCATTCCAATTCCACATCCTGGGTTCAGCCGATGAACTTGCTCTCCTCTGCTAAGTGTTGTTACAGGACGTCCCTCTGTAATATTCCTTCCTTGACTGAGGAGCACAGTGAGAATGAGCAGAGCTCTCATTTGTGAATTTCTACTTGTTATATAAAGTTGCTCCTTTTAATGCTGTTCATGTTTGGATGCATGTATTCCTTTAATTTTCTAGGTATGCAATCTGATAAACATCACTGTCATTCTGTAAGAAAATGCTAGAAAAAATCTAAAAGTTTATATACAAATGTAACCAAGATAATATTGTAAAACAAATAAACAGTCTTTCTGTTCAAATCCGCTTTGTGGCGTTTTCTTCTTTTCATACTAATATACAGTATATGATGCCATGGACTGGATGAATACTTGATCCTGAGTGGCTACAGGGTGTCACTTAATTCCTGATGGACAGCAGAGGTACCTTTAATTCATAGGTTGAAGTTCATAGGTGTCCGTATATCAACAATTAACTGACGTCCTACAGCCCATTACGTCTCCTTCAGTGCATTGTCCTCTGAACACCACAGGATGGCGCCTGCAACACACGAGCTCCAAGATGTAGCCTTCACTGTCCTATGAACATACTTGTGTGATTTATATTTGATCCCACTGTGTTCCTTCTAAGCCTTGCCCCATTCTACCTCTTATTGGTTGATACTCATTGCTTTTGCCCTCTTCTGACTGATTGGCATCCCCTGATATACTTCACCTAAACCTAACCAATCTCACTTCTCATGCCTACACATAACCAACCCAGCCAACAAAGGACACCAATTAGAGGCAGAGGAGGGTAGGCCTTAGCAGGAAGAAATATAGTGCAATCCTCAGTAATTCAGGTTGCTGCCAACAGTTCAGGTGGACTATCATTTGTGAAAGTCTTGATACTGATTTGAAGATAATAACATGACTTTACTGTTTGTCACCTAAATGCAATGTTATTAACTTTGATTGTGCTAGCATAACGTTAGCTCTCTGGCTAATCCCTGAGATGAGTGGACTAATTAATCTCCTGTTGGCAAGTGATATCTAGGGTTTTTTCTATTTACTGGAGAAGTGAACAATGTCTCCATTGCATAAGAACCTTATTGGATAGTAATGAGTGAACCAGCTATTGGTCAAAGCCTCAGGTCTTGCCAGGAAAACCTGGAACGTGTCTGGCTATTTCTGGCTGGGGTGGCCCAAGTGGGGCAATTATTTATGCATTACAGTGTCTTACAGTTTCTTACATTAGCTAACGCTGTTATCCAAAGTGACTTACAATGAGAACATTAAAAAAATATAAAAGATAAAAAGTCCCACTACATTATATTTCATACAAATATAATGTAAAGCTTCAATACTAAGTTTTGAAAAATAAATGATACCTTTAAAAAGAAGGCTACATACAAAGGAAGACAATGCACATTTAAATATAATTGTCAAACAGTTGGTTCGAACCAAAGTCCCACTTTTCACTTGGCAGATAGCCAATTGTACTTAAGAAATATTTTGGTGACACTTGGACTGGCCAATCTGACTTCAGAACCCCCTTTTGGACACGCCCCAGAGGATTAAAGGATGTATTGCTTGTGAAAACTTTAAGATTGTGATCACGAAAATGCATGAAATAAATTAATGCTCTTGGTTTGTTTTTCATTGCTAAGTGATCATGGTATAATGCGGAATAATGTCTAACGAGATGTCAATAATCAGGAATTAATGGGTGACATTTGCATCGGACGGTTGCCTGTTTGGAGGAGGAATATTCTTGCATATTCTTTAGAACCATCATAATTGGGAACAAATGCAACAAGTAAGTTCCACAATCAGTCACAATATAAAGCAAGAAAAACATGGAGATATAAGATTCAGACACACACACAGATGAAGACAACAGAAACGTTTCCTCCATGCTGTTTAATATAGGGGCTTTTGGTCTTTCTTTATACAGTGTGGTGGGAGTGTGAATGGAGAAATAGCCTACTGATGTATTTTACTGTACACACTACTATTGACATTAAAATAGTAAATTTACATGATGTTATCTGTAGATATCAATGATGTCAGCTGAATTCCTATACAAGGCATTGAATGTCCTGTATGGTAGGATGTAAACGGACTTGGTATAACCTCTGTTTACATTAATTATCATTACATAGGTTATGGAACACACAGACAATCAGACAAGAATAAAGGATATAATGACAGTACACATTCAAATATTGACCAAAAAAAAAAGAAAATAGCCAAACACCCCCCACCGCCTCCTGTCTTCCCCAAGACATATTCAGCATTATGTGTCTAATGATATACGTAGTATATAATCACTCAGTCACCCGCCTCCACCCACATACTGTACACTGGCACAACCTCACACTACAGCAGGAAGTTCAGGTGTGTGATGTGGCAAAAAGAGAAAACCGGGTCACCAGACTCGACAGCGTTCTTGCAGAGTGTGACACTCTCGGGATAATTGCCTTGGCACTGCAATAATCTTGGACTGGGTTATGATAAAGCGCTGTATGGTGATGATTGATTGGATGAAAGTCAGATTTAACTTTTAATGAATGAATCACACCCTGATGAGTCTCGAGCCTCTGCTATAACCAAAGCATTTAACGCGTCAACTGTCAGAATCCTAAACAAGGCTGATGCAGGCCGTAACATTTATTACCCACTGAACAGGAAAATGTAGGAGACACAATGGCTCCAAGAATGTGATTACAATCACCAAACCCTGTCAGGACAAGTAAGACATAAGTGTAACACAGGCTTGTTAGAAACACCAGAATATGTTAAACATATTAAAGCAAAAGACAAAAAGCCTTTGAATACAAAGTCCTCAAAGAATTCAAAGAATTATGTCATCTTGTGTGCAGAAGAGAAGAACTTCACTTTTCATCTTCATTCCTTTCTTGTTCCCACAGATTATTATTTTTACAACATGTGTGAACAAATGAAGAAATTGTGTGTACAAGATAGCCTCTGTCTAACACTGGTACATTTACAGTGATGTGGATCAATTTGCATTTTCCTTGAGAAAAATGAATTAATTAAAGCTACAAGGAACTTGATGATGACAATGGCGAAGCAAAGTAAACCTTGTCTTAGTGCCATACCACCAGACTACAGAGCTGATTCTTTCCTCAGGCTGTGAGACTTCTAAAGTCATCCTCAGAACTCAGAACTCAACTGAATGACTGCAATCTGACTGTGACAGGCATTAAGAAGAACCATAATAATTATACAGAAAGATCCGATCTCCTCCCTGATGGTACTATTTGCTAATGTAGGTCATATAGAGGCTTTAGTATAAAATAGAGATTGCTTCATAGCTAGTGAAAAGTTCTTTGTAGCAGGTTTAAATAAAAACTTGTGTGGGCAAGATTCATAACATCGCAAGTTAAATTAGCGCAAACAAATATCTTATAGTTGTATAAGACAAGACAATGCACAATGTCTCAAATTATAACTTGTGTATCTTGTGTGTATGAGAACATAACTTTAAAGATACATAACTTGTACTCACATGGTAGAGTATGTCTTTTGCGAACAGGATATCTTCTGCATATAAGAAAAAAACTTTTGAGGACAATTGATCAAAGGTACACCATGTAGGTTAGGAAAAAAAATCACACTTTTAATATTTACAATATTAATGAGATAATAATGCAAACTTAGTTTTTTTTTGTTTTCTTTTTCCAGAAGTGAATAAACAAGCTGATCTCAGAGGAAAATAAGGTCCCAGAACACTGTTTGAAGCCAGAAAGGTGGCAGGGTCCGCCACATTTCGACAAAGCAAAACAGTATGAAATTGTGATGTCCTTTAAGGCCAGTTTGTTTATTCAGTTTATTCAGGCTGTCCACACTCATGTGATGTACTGGAGTTGACCTTTGACCTTTTGGATAATTTAGCATCTCTTCATCATTTCATACTATTAAACATTTGTGTGAAATTTTGTCATAATTTGCTAAGAAGGTCTTGAGTAATGTCCACTGTCAACTTGATCTTTGACAAATAAATTCATATCAGTGTAAGTGTAGAAATTTCCTGCTGGCATTCCTGAGATATCATGTTCACAAGAATGGACAGTCAATCTGAAAACATTAACCCTTCCGGTTACGGCTATCCCCGGAGAGCAAAGGCATACATTTAAAAAAAAAAAATAAAAAATCGTTCAGGACTTTGGAGGTCTCTGTAACACAATAAAACAATGCACCACATTTAAATAACAAGCTCAGAAACTCACCTACATGAGCGTTGTGCATAGAGGTAAATGTAGGGGGTTGTAGGGATGAGTGCTGCCTGAACTACTACAGCATCACTAGTTCACTAAATCCTGCCTTTCTTCCAATATATCAGCCTGTGTTTTATAACAGCATGACAGTTTGATGAAATCAAAGTACAATGCTGACATACAGTCGTTAACTTTCATCATGACACATTTTTTTCACAATACATTAATATTGAGAGGAGGAGGACACCTCACACTTTCTCACACCTGTTCCCTCACAGGATCATATGGCTTTTTAGTTAAACATGAAATTGTTTAAGCCTCCTTCATTTTATCCAAACGGTTCACACAGTCAGGAGATGGGCGTTAGCGCACAACTCATGATTATGAGGAAACATTACGAAGGAGCAAATGTGGCAAATGTAGGTAGAGAAGAGACAGTCCTATGTGTCTCTAAGGCATTCATTCAACCTCTTCATGGATCTTAATCTATCAATAATGGCCGCTGCTGATGTGGATCCTTCAGATCAATGTGGTGAAAAATCAAACAAAAACAAGGATCATCCTGATTGTCGCTGATGTCTGACGATTACATCATTTGACCACGCAGCATGAACACTGCTCATTCTGTCTGTGTGTGGTTTGACAACAGCAGTTTGAATTAAATGTCCATTATTTTGTTTGACCTGTAGATACATATTGTGGTCAAATGTAAAGAGCAGAAAGCAATAGCTCTTATGGATGAAGGTGAGTGCTTTACAGTATTCACATACATAATGACATGTATTATAGTTGTATTTTCAAGGATCTACCTGAAATTTCTGCATAACCTTAGTCACTCTTCACCTGTTTCATTTCGTCATCAGCACTACGTCAAACTTAACTGACAATGCAAACTAACAATCAATCAGAACTCAGTGGACATACAACACTTTGGATACAATCTCAACTTCAAGTAATTGCTTCAAATGTATAAAGTGAACAATAGTGCAAAAGATTTCAACCAAATGGTAAAAGAAAAAAAAAGATTCATACTGCTTATTTCTCCACCGAAGAACTGAACAACTCAGTTGGTATTGGACAATTTTTGCTGGTTGTGTCGGGGTGTTTCTCGATCCACGTTTGGCTCATGTGTCTCTGACAGTCAGACCATTATACAGTTGCAGGCTGCTTTTTGCCCTTATTACACATAAAGATTAACATCTGCACAAGATCAGCAAACAGAAGAAATTGCCATTAGATGCCACTTTCATTAAAGTCCTCTTGAAAAGCACATTCCAAACAAAGAAAACACCCTGATCCTAAATGTGATTACAACCCAGATAACTTATCCATTTACATTTGGAGTGTCAACTAACATGTAGTATTCATGTCTAGAAATGCTTTACAGAATGATCTGTTGAACAAATAGTTGTTTTTTTTTTGCAGTGACTGACTAACTCTTGTACAGTGGACTTGAAATACACACTACCAGAGTGACAGTTAAACTACACCACAAGAGCATTAAGTTAGCAGAAATATACAGCACAGACTGAGCACAACTCACTTCATTCAGATCTGCATCAAAGTGGCAAACTAAGCCAGTGAGTATCGACAAACAAGTGTCTGATCAGTATATGTCTTTCCTAATAAATTAGAGGAATTGAAGAGATTTCCTATGTGTATAATGTGAAATTAAAGTAGCCCAAATTGAGTTCAATTATTTCCAATAATTCAATATTTGATATAGTTTTCTTTTTTTTCTTTCTGTCATATAGTATAAAGGGACTTTCCATTTTACAACCCTGTTGTTGTAAAATGACATATCAACAAACGTTTAACTTTACATTTAGGCTGAATTTGCTTCAAATGCATGCTTTAGGGTACAAGGACCAACCATATGACTGAGTGCAAGAGTAAAGTCCACCCTAAAAACATAATGTCCATGTTGTTCCTATCATCACACTCTCTGTGATGAAAAGATATGAAAAAAAAAAGGTGTCTGAGAGGTGTTCTTAAAGCTGTAACTTGTAAGAAATCACCAGAATTCTAATTCAGCTCTGAAACTATAGGGGGCAGTGTAACCGCTAACTGCTGCTCACTGTGCTGCTTGCTTGTAGCTATCTTTGGCTGTAGTGACCAAGGACGTTACCTTTGACCTAGACAGTGTTGGAGCCCAATTCAACCCTCAGAAAGCTGCTCAGTGGTGTTTTGAAGACAAAAGACCTCGACTTCCCGGGTATGAAAATACTTGGATCTCCTGTGTTGTGTTGCCCATAGAGCTTGCACACTAGAGACTACAACTGACCGAGCCGGCTAATTCTGGTTTAGCGCCAGGTTAACTTGAATGGGAATACAATTATTGAAGTGTACAGCCAATCTTCCCACCATGAGCATATTTCACAAAATTATAAACTGCTCGTGTAGGCTATGGCTGTGACTGCACAGTAAAACCAACAGTGAGGCAACAACATTGTGAGGTTTGGGTACAGTCAAAATGTTTCTTGCATTTTTTGTGAACTGAATAAATCTGTAGATTTGGAGGATAATTAACTGTACACCAACTTTGTAGATTCACCAAACTTGAGCTGTTGCATCTGAATCAGCTTTGTTTGGTGTCTACAGACGTAATCACATTTTGTCAGGATAGAAACACACTGACCACAGCGAGCTGGATAGAGCAGCCAGCTACCATTCATTTTATATTAATTATATTAATATTTGAAATTGAGACCTTTAGGTTTAGAATCGATTACTTTGTGTTTCTACTGTTTACCTTGTGATTGTCATGACAAAAGATTAAATAACTGATATAACATAACATATAACATCCTGTCTTTGAGTACTATGGAAAACCAGTATTTTTCAGTCTGGTAAGCCCTCAAATCATGGATCTGTTACTCAAACCAAATTTCCTGAATTGTAGCTCATGTCTAACTAGCATCTGAAACAACACGCACTTACCAGCCCCTTCATTTGTTTGAATGCAGGATGGTGATCGATCTGAATGCCCCCTTTATGGTGTTGTGACCCCCTCAAACTAAACATCAAACAAGATCTAATCTAATGAGCAACCACTTTAGTGTTAAAATCTAGCCAACAGCTGAGTTTGAGAAGTTTATGGTTCTTGGCGGCTTTGCTGTGGTGTTTTTTCGGTGTGTTTCTACCCTTAGAATCAACCTGAGTTCTGTTTCTTGATAATTAGAAACTCCATGTTCAAGTATTAAAGATGGTGAAGACTCAAAGAAAAGCCCAAACTGTCTCCAGTCATTGGACATGATTGAATTCTGAATTAGGGTGGATTTGCCCTCACTCACTGGATTGGCTTGTTTAATGCAGACGATGAACTTCAAACGTGTCAGGATTGACTGGTAGGCTGACAGATAAATTAACCTTCAACATTTCCCTGTACTTGAGAATAAAAGAATCAGCTTTAAACATCCAAGCACAGATCATTCATTTCAATCAGCTCATTCAGTTTTGCACAAGTCAGTAGTGTTAGCAGACATCTTGGTAGCAACAGCAAGGACCAGTGGATAAGAGACAATAAGGAGCAGGACCAAACAGAACAGAGTTTACTTGTCAGAGATCTTAGTCATGAATGCACATTTCCTGTTCCTTATGCTCCCCTCAGCGATCAAGCTTGATCAGAAATGGAGGACAGGGAGAGCCTCACACTACAGGTATCTTCCAAAAGCTAAGGACCAAGACCCATACAGGAGAGATTGTAGTTAGGCTCTGGGACCACAGAGGCGCTGAACAGATTCTCCTCTCATATCATTGATCCGCCCAGGTCTCCCCCGCCAGCGGGGTAATGCCTCAACCCACCTCCCCTGCGCAGCGAGTGCAGCGCCACAGTGCAACAGCCACGCAGCAGTGACCCTATATGATACATGGGCTGTCCGCCACGAACTGGACCGCGGCAAAGCCAAGCCACTGTTGGCACCACAGGGATTGCCACAGCTAGCAGATCGACCAGGAAGTGGCGACTCCAGTAGCTTTTCTGAATTCTACCGGAGTCAGACGGATTATCCTCTTCTGCTGTGGCACCCCCTGTGGCCCCTTCTTCTTTAGTGTCATCTTCATCGTCCTCATCATAGACCTCCACTACAGTAACACCAGCTATTTCCTCACCGGAGGTAGATCTCCTTGGCTGGGAGGTGTGAGCCTGTTCTACACCTGGTGATAATCCAGGGCAACTTGGACTCTGCCCTGTCTCCTCTACCTGGGATGAGCCTGCTGATAGACCAACTTCTTGATGTCTGGTTTCAACCCTGCGGTTCTCCACTGTCATCCCACCCTGTCTGCCTTCTCCACAGCATCCTCCAAATGTAAGCTCACCTTGCGTCCCTGCTGATGTCTCTGCTAAATCGCACAGTTTTGGTGGAGCTGCCTCCTCCGCTGCACCCTGAACTTCCATCTTGATTTGTCCCTCTGAGCCCATCTGCATCTCCTGCCCTTCCTCTGCCACTCTTATCACTGTTGTTTCCTCTGGCTTCTCTGTTGCTACAGCTTCATTCTCTTTGTCTCTCTCCTCCTTTTCCACTTCTTCCACTCCTTCATCACCCCCACACAGAGGACTTTCCATCGAACATGCCACAGTAGCGGAGCGGGGTAAGGGAGGGACCAGCGTTGTTTTGGAGACTGGAATCGGCTCTGTGGCCGTACTCATTACCGTTGCTGTGGTTACTGAAGTTGTGGTGGTGATAGAGTCCAGCTCTTCCTCCCCCTCATCAGACATCCAGGTGGAGGTGGGGCTGCAGGCCTGGGAGCGGAAAGTGCGTTGCTCTGCAATGGTATCCAGATCAGACGGGTAACCTGCTGTTGCAGGGACGGGGCAGCTTTCGGTCTGAATGCCTGTCTCCCGCAGGGGGTGCAGGTAAAGGTGATGGTGGGAAAGGCATGGATGGCTCATGCAGCCCACTCCACCTAGGCCACAACGAAAGGGTGCCAGTCGCTCACCTGTACACAGCTTCTCATAGGTGGAAGAGTGCGGCATAGTGTGGGGCACAGAGTGAGACATATGGGGGAAAGAATGCGGTAAGGTATGGGAGTATGTGTGAGGCAGAGAGTTTGGTAGCGAGTGGGTCAAAGAGTTGGGTAGGGAGTGGGGTAGAGGATGAGGCAGAGAGTGGGGCAGAGTGTGGGAAAAGGTCTGTGTGTAGGAGTTGAGTAAAGATGCTGTTTCCTCAGAGAGGAAAGCGGCTTCGAGCAGCAGGTCAGCCCGGCTAGGGATGCTACTTTCCTCACCGCACACAAAGCCACTGTCCTGGGTGCCATCACCTGACAGGCAAGGAAAGTCTGGGCCATTGCCATTCCGGTCAGCCAGTGCCTGATCACTTAGTTTAGTGTAGGTGGAGCTCCGAGTCAGAGAACGGGCTGGGGAACCGTCACAGGAACAGGACCCCCTACCTCCTATTCCAGGTTTTGGTATTCCACCTGGACTCTCCCCTGATACAGATGCTGGTGCCGAACCCCCAACACGGGAACGACAGCCTGGTATGGCTTCCCCCTCTTTGGCTAATCCGGCCTGGGCTAGCTCCATGTTGAGCAAAAGGTTCTCAAGTTTGTGGTTCTGAGTGTTGATGTCCTGGAAGTACTTCTGGACCCCTATATCACCACTGAGTCCTCCAGCATCACTCAGCCTGGCACGAACAGTGTCCACAGCCTGTTTGAGCTGCTGGATCTCCTGACGCGCCTCCTTCAGTGCCAGCTGAGCCTCCACACGGTGACATTCCTCCTCAACCCAGTCCTCCTGCATCCTGTAAAGTTGGCCTCTCAGCTCATCTATCTCTGTGTCCCTGGGAAGGACAAAATAGAGAAAAGGGAGAAAGAAAGAACAAAAGAGAAGGGGAGACAATAAGAGGATTAGATGGAAAAAGAAAATAGGCTTAGGATAAGAGTAGAATGAGAACCTGGAAGACATAATTAAGGAAAAACTTAAAAACAATGACAATGTAGTCAATGTAGTCGGTTTTACACAGAAGCCTCGGAGGGTACACTTATTTCCGCCTCCATTGCTATGTAAACACGAGGCGTCAATGTGCCGGCCTCTGCGTGAGATGGCCGAAGGTGTCGATGACGTGCACTGTTGTGCGGGCCACCACTGGGGAGTTTTAAAACCAGGAAACAGCTGATCACAGCAGTCAGTCCATCACTTCATCCGTGGACGCCAACATGAGCAACTGGAAAGCCGCTGAGATCCAGCAGATGGTAGAGTCTCCTGGATCTCTGTAGCTGACAGCTAGCAGAGCTGTTTGGTTGAATCCGCTGGCTGTGAAGTGGCCGGAAAACTACTAACGGTTGCTACTTTCAAATTAAAAGCCCCCCGCTAAGAACCCAGTTCTAAACTCCAATGGGGTGCAATGTAAAGCTCTTATTTTGAAGACAAACTCGTTATCACTGTTCACTGCCCAACTTCGTGCTTCACCTCACGTCACATGTTTACGCCTACCCCGGTGGTGGCCAAGTGCTTTTGGAAAAGGAGGAATATTACGCCTCGTTTTTAGATAGAGAGACGGCGGCACATTTGCTCCAATGTAAGGCTGGCAAATTGCCACCTTCTCTATGTAAAAAGGGCTAGTATCTCACCTGTCTTGCAGAGTGTTGATCGTTTCCTTTAACCTGGCCCGCAGGTGTCGGATACACACCTCTTTCTGTTGCAGGGGTGTGAGGTACTGCTCTGGTGGTGGAGGTCGGATTCCATGGTTGTCCGTACATGATGTGTACTTCTGATGACGTCTAGGACACGAGGATATAAAAAAGTGTTTCCGCAAGTTCATTACAACTGATTTCAGTTGCTGGGTATTTTAAAATGTCAAAAACTGTCAAGTACAGAAAGCCTGGTAAGGTTCGTAATCTTGTTCATTTATTATAATCAGATAGTTTCTGATTTAAATTAAACAACTTGCAAATTTTAATTTTATTTTAATTTTTAAAATTGTATAGGTATGTATTGCATTTGGAAATAATTTAATATTCGTGAATTTCTGGCTTCTTGTTAAATGCACAATATGTCATTTCTGTCGCTAGGGCACACTTTACAAAAATTAATCAAAAGACTCTTGCTAAATTATTACATAGATATACATATTATATATGTTAATGAAACAAGATATTTTGATGAAAATGTGAAATTCTAGAACCGTATCAGCACAAATATTTTTATTAATATTAGAGTCTATTCACAGGGGAGTACAAGTGCAAATGTGAAAAAAATTGAAAAGAGTCTTTTGTGGCTCCAGAGCAGCATGTAATCTGACAAAATTCCCTCCAGTGATGTCACTGTTAGGCCTTGTGCCACATGGCCTCAAACAAAGAGAAGGCCTGTGGGAGAAATCATAAGCCTAACTAATAGGACCTTATCAACAGGAGGAGTTCAAGAACAAAGGAACGAAACCAGGGGCCAAAAGGTGTGAAAAACTGTGAATCAAAGTTACGACCTGCTCCCAAAACTTTCACCCGGTCCCTATTGGCTGTGAGCCCGGAAGCTCCGCCAGGATCACAATGACGTCACTCCCAGTTTAAAGGTCAGGAGACCCCGAAACACGACTCAGTCCAGGTAGCTAAGTTGTGGAGTGTTATGTCTGAAAAACGTTCAGTATTGTGTCCTGTTGACTCTGTTTTGTTATGCACTGCGAGTGACAAGTTACTCTGCCTTTAAGGCTTACAGCGGTGATGTATGGCAGTGTCGTAAACTGTAAGGTGTGCGGTGTGAAGTAAAGGCAACACGAACGGAGCTACGCGGTGTGGTTATTATTTTTTCACTACGTTCACCTTATCGGATGATAAGTACATCACAGCCACGGCCGCCTTGAAGGCTCACTTCAGCTCCGGAAGAAGCCGGCGGATGCACCGTGTTGAGTTTCGTCAGAGGAACCAAAAGCCGGGTTAGACTGTTGCCCACTATGTATCAGCATTACGTGAGCTGGCTAAACTTTGTGATTTTGGGACTTTGGAGGATGGACTTATAGTAGACCAGTTAATAGAGAAAACATCATGTAACCAACTTAGGGAGAGACTTTTGCTGTCCCCATAAACACTGTACAGACCTCACAGCCTTCGATCAAGCTCTGCACGTGCCGCGTGGGCACAGCTCTCATCCTGCTCTTCATGGACACAGGGGCTAAAGTGTCAATCCTGAACAAATGCACATATGACTGCTTCTTCAGTCACGTGCCTCTGGAAGCAGTGGCTAAACCCATTTTTCCATCTCCACTCGTCGCTTCCGCAATGAGCTCTCCTTGTGGGGGG
>OMLP01046187.1:23979-39684 GCA_900302685.1 Spondyliosoma cantharus
TGATTGGGTTAATTCTGTTTTTTGGAGCCATATTCAGAGAAAATATTTTAGTATTTTTTTTTTTTTTTCATTTAGCCTATATGTAACATTTGTTAGGTGCCTTTTTGATGACTATATTTCCACACTGAGCAGGTTTTTATAGAATAATGTCTTCAGATGTGTGCCTGATCAGAGACCCCTCCCCTCCCCCCACCTCTTCTTAAATTTTAATAATCCCTTTTGAGGATAACGATGCTTTCCGTGTTTTTAGCATTAGCCTCGTCAGTCGCTCGGCGGCGACGCATGTTTCGCATGCTCTCCATCTCGCTGGTAAATGATTCAGAACTACATGATCAAAGTCGTTTTGAAGATCCGGTCTGTGGTTCAGGTTTGCATGGTAGACATCACACTCTCATGCTCCCGGCACACTCTCCCATTCTCACAATATCCACGCACGCTGCCTGCGGAAACCTAATTTGTGGATTAACCTCGGATTTACATCTCGGAATGTGGCACCTTCCGAGGGAAAGCGCGAGCAATACCGCCTCGCATTTGAAGAAATCATTAACAATTAAGGGCAGGAGTAAGGGATGACTCAAAATGGTTGCAGAGCCGCACGGAGGCAGCAACACCAGCTGAAATAGTAATGTGTTTTCCTGTGTAGCTGTCGGATCTCTTATCTCGTAGCCTTTGAGTGGTAAAGAGTTGACGTGGGACTCCAACAATATGGAGAGTGTTCTGCTCCCTCTCTCAGAAAAAGTTAATGGGAGAATCCGTCCGAACATAGATTCCACATATGTTATTCCTGTTTGAGTCCACATGTGCATCTCCCATTTTAAACAACTTTCCTCTTCTATCCGTAGAAGGATTTGCCTGTCTCATGACACAATGCACGTTGTGGCTTCAGTACAGGATTAATTTTCCAAGCAACCAAAACATCAGGATGTGTTCAATGCATGCCGACTCATCTCGATTAAATTATTTCTGATATACTGTATGTATACATTGCAGCAGCTTAAAATCTCGAGGTTTAAAGGTTAGGGGGTCATAAATCAGACATACACTTCCAGTCTTTTCTCCCAGGCTGCGCTCGGCGCTCACCTCGTTCTCCCAATCTGCTCATGTTTTATACATGTCACCCTTCAGACTGCGTCTTCATCTCGCATGTTCCCCGGGCATACATTGAAAATCTGGGGAGATGTATGTTTTGTTTCTGTCAAAGTGTTTTTCTCCCGGGCAGAATTTAAGCCGCCTTATGATTTTAGGATATGAGGAAGAGAGACGTTGGGTCCTGGAGCGCGCTCAGTAATGTGTCCACAGGAATGTAGCGGTGTTGTAGAGGTGCTGTGTGGACCTGAGAGGAACTAAATATTTCCTCTTAAAAATAATGAAGGGATTTGTAGTATTAGACATCTTAACCCTTCAATGGATCCCTTTAATCAGTTGCGGTAGAGCTTTTCTGCCACTTCCTCTAAGAGTTTGTGCAGCCTGAGGCCTTTTTATGGTGACGTCTTCAAAGGTAACCATGTTTTTGACTTTGGTTTACTTTCAGATCTCCTACAGAACAAAATTATGTAAATGAAAACCCCCAAATCTGATCAATTTGTAATACTTTTCTACCGGACTAAAGCCCAATCCCAGTACACCCCTTACCACTACCACTTAGCCATACTCCTCCATTTTGCCCATTTTGCTACTAATTTGTCCGTCGCTAACTAGCTAGCCAGCTAAAGTTACACTGTTAATGCTGATTTGTGCATCACAGTCCTGCAACTGTGATGTATTTAAAATATTTAAAACTTTTGCTAATTAGCGATGAACAAGAAAGAGCAGCTGAGGCTGACGGGGTTGTCGTGTAAATAAAATTCATCCTGAAGGAGCGCAGATGTGTTTCCCAAACTTCATGGCAGTCATGATCACACGAGAGGAAAGTTCAGGATTCAGATTCAATTGAATTGGCCTGCCCAGAATTTAAGAGAAGTCCATCCAAAGGTTGTTGAGATATTTAACTCTGGACTAAAGTGGCGGACCAACCAAACAACTGGTGGCTGACCACACTGAGGGACGGCCGACTGATCCAGTGTGTAAGAAATACTTTGTTTTCTTGCGCTTTAAGTCAACAGTGGTTTGTAGAAAACCACAACAGGAGGATCTACTGGACAACACAGCTGTTGTGCTGATGTTCGGGTCTAATCTGGTACTAAAACAGACTGAACTGCATATGTGACTCTTGATATTTTTACATCATATGAAGCCGTACTGGAGGCGAGGCTCTAGGAATAATGGCACAGGCTGTGTGGCAGGTTTTTTTTTTTATGTTAGTGCCCAAACAAAAAAGAAATGACAGAATAATCCCATTGCTTTTATTCTGAATGGCACCATTTAAAGGTTAAAAGACTCTCAGTAGAGACACTCAGCATCTTTTGGTGTTTTTTTGTAGACATTCCGGATGCATCATAGTTTTTTTAAGTCATGATTTGCATCCACAATGCTGCTCTTAGTGGAATGCTCTCATACTGTAGGCAACCTCAAAATTATATATTACCATTAAGCTGTTGTTTTTGGCCAAGCGTGCATGCGCCTCCAAAACCATCAGCCCCCAGGCCGAGATCCCAGAGGAGATAAGGGGATGAAGAATAGATGGCATTCGGAGCTCTCAAGCCTCACGCACATGTTTTTATTTTTACCTCCAGACTTCTCGGGAGCCATCTGTTCAAACATTTAAAGAATACCTTGCTCTCGCCAGCCGGAGAGAGAGGGCTTGACCAGCAAAACATTGCGAATGTGCTGTCGAGTAAACGCAGCTCCCAAGAAAGAAGGGCAGAGAGATTTTGTTTGCGATGAAACCAGGAAATAAGAGTCGACAAACTGCTTCAAGGAATTCACCTGACACTGAGGAAGATCACAGTGGATGTGATGATACTGCTTAAAAGGGCACTATGTCGCTTTGGAGAAGGAATCCTAAGTCAGAATTTCTCATATTTACAATATTAAATATCAGATATATTTATTTTAAGAAGCTGTTCTCGGAGGAAAATACTGTTTGAAGCTAGAAAGGTGGCAGGGTCCGCCGCATATAAACAAGGTTTAACATTATGAAGTGGTGTCGTCATTTAAGGTCAGTTTGTTTATTCAGTCATGGAAACGAAGAAGAGTTTGTTTATTTAGTTTGATTAAGGATTAAAAACTCATCCGGCGAAGGCCCAAAACTTACATAGTGCACCTTTAAGAGCGTGTCAGCGAACAGCCGGATTAACTGTTGGCCGATTGAAGGAACTGATCAACTTCCTGCTGTTTTTACTCCACTGCACATATTTGTGGGTTGCTCAGGGAACAGCTTGTTCTTGGCACTGAGTCTCAGAGCCAGTCATGACATTCAAAAAATCGTAGGGAAGATCCAGAAAAACAGAGACGGTGGACCGGACTTATTACACTAAATAACTAAATCCCTCAGTTCATATTCTCCCTAACATCCCGCTCGGACTTAGAGACTTCTTAATCACCGTTTAATGCTCTCCGTGGAATAGGTCAGAGATGGAAGGTGGAGTAGCGTAAGAGCCCCGAAATCACATTATCTGTGTTATTCAGATATGAGCGAACATCATTGAAGCTCATTTTCCGGAGAATGTTATCAGGTTTTAAACTTCTAGTCTTCAAGACACTTTCTTTTGCCTTCCCGTCTCTGTTCATAATTGGCTTTCTTAAGCAGATGGCAGTTTTTTTTTTTACAAAAAAGCCAAAATTGTGACACTGAGTGCCTCCCTCAAGACTTTCTGCGCCATTTTCTGAGAAAGCCTCTGAATAGATCCCGACAAGCCATTACTGTTCTTCACTCCACCACCACCCCCCCCCTGTTTATTTCTATTTACAGCAGTTAATACAATTATTCCCAGTCATGACCTATTTAAGCGGCGCATGCTACGAGCCATTAGCATTCAGCGGGTCTACAAAGTTACCGCATTGATGGATTTGTGAAAGGAGGTTGTGTTTTTTAGTGCGCGCGTAGGTGGAGGTTCAGAGGCCTCCTGTTTGTCTTCATTTAACTGATTTTCTGTTGCCATAGGAGCAGGCCTCTTTTTTTCTGCCATGAAAGTGCAGCACTTCAGAGCGCACTGTCTGGATTCAGATCTACAAGAAGGTGTCAAGGGAGTTGTCCAGGATTTTACACTTATCATCGCTTCCATTAGATGACTTGCAGCTCACTTTGGAGAAAATGTTTAGTTCAGAAGGTCTTTATTATAGCGGAGACATTCGCGAGTGCATAGTGATGTGGGTTTAGCGACGGTGAAGTGCATTTGTTAGGCATTGTTTTGTCGTCGTCGTGCCTTGGTTTCTTTTGGATGATGTTCTGAGCCACTTTGTTGATTTCTGATTTATCACTCCGCCTTGGAGGAGTTTGAAGAGTTCTCAGTAAATCAACCAGAAAAGAGAAAAAAAGCAATCAAGAGTTTCCTGGTTACACGTCATTCACTGACCACCGCTGCTTCAGAGCTTTCCCCCCGTCACAAAGGCTCACACATACGGGTCACTACGGGTCCCTGGAGGTCAGAGGTTCCCGACCCCTTTGTTTGTCAAATGTACCCCAACATCCTTATTATCACCAACATGCATGTTCTCAATGCGTTCCAGTTGAGTTCATTGTTAAAGTTCCAGTTTGTAGGATTTTGTGGCATCTATGGGTGAGTTTGGAGATTGCGACCAACTGAACACCCCTCACCCCTTCCTTTCGTAGCATGTAGGAGAGAACCAAATACATGCATATATATAATTAATCTCTTCTTTTCAAGTGAGTTGAGTTGCTACAAAATCTACAATCCTTGCTGTACGTCTCTGAGTTCACCTAAAAAGTAAAGAGACGGACAATAGAGACGTCTTGTCATGCCACTCCAGCCCTATGGTAGCTCATTTTTAAGAGTACTTTATGAGAGCGTTGTTCCTTTTCGTCGACGGTGGAGAAACCACAGTAACGCTCGGCCTTCGGAGCAAACAGTCACCTGAGACTGACCCTGCTGAGCACCGAAATAACAGAAAAGCCTGTGATGTCATCATAACCTCCTGATTAAAATGAGAAGCTGATGACTGGGTGTTTCTACTAAAGGTCTTTAGTAGGCGATGTGATCTCTTCCTTTTAACAATGCCTGCGAGTCCTATTGAAAAAGTGGGTCAATGGAGCTATTTTTAGTAGCCATCGCACACCCATTTTTACAAACAAGCAAAGGCACAAATTCTGGATGAAGCGTGAGCCAGCTACACTGAACAAATATTCTGGGGATGTGAAGGTGTTCGTCTTGCCGGTAAATGGGGTGAACTATTTATCTGGTTTCAAACTTCACCTCTTCCGCGGAGATGAGACGCTTGTGTGAGGGCATGAAATGACTGAGAGTGTGTTGGGGGGGAGCTTCGCCTCCTGGATTGGCTTTGATAAACTGGGGACTTGTAAGATTTGTAGGGCTCTCTGTTCTAAAGTGGGCTGCTGTTTCATCATCTCCAAGTCCCGGCGCCTTGCGTGGCTACCTTGTTGTAATTCCTCCTCATTTCCCGGGTTCCTCTCTCGCATCGCCTTTCATTCCCAAAGAAATGACTTGAAAAGGAAGCGTTTGCTGCCTTCGCCTCTGTTAGAAGTGACACTGTGGGCGATGATGTGATGGAGGCGTACCAGAGACAACATCCTCACATGCACCTTACTGGTTTAATGTTCCACAATTGCACACAAAAGTTTGTCAACTAAACTGAGCACAAAGTGGCAAAATGTTGAGGCCGCGCAGGAAACATTTCTGCGAGACGACAAAAAGGAATTTAGCTCTGTTTCTGGATTATACGCTGTTAATGATGGCGAAGCAGTGAAATGCTGCTCGTCCTGCAATCAGGCCCAATAAATCACATGAGGCTGTGCAGTGCCCCCAACAAACGGGCAACAGAATGTCAGTGGAGCAGAAAGCGATTTTGCGGCAGAGCAGAAAATGCACTGTATTCCTACAGGCATTGCATGACAAATCTGTGAACTTCTGCTAAGTAGAGGTGGAACATTGTTTGTAGGAATTCCTGAATGGCTGTTTCACCTCAGGCGAAGCAGACACAAAGGAAACATAAGCATCATAAATTAGGGCTCATTTTGCCCTTCAAACTGAAGTTTTTAATGTGTTTTGACAACAAATTAAGGTGGAATGCTGCTGATGCTTGAAGAGCGCGTTGGCGCTTTTGCAGTCGTAGGGACTTTAAATGTTTCCCCCAGAGGACTTCACATACATGGCAGTGACACCTCTGCAGCACTGAGGGGGGAAACATGTAAAGCCTTGAGTTACCAAAAAGGGAAATCGCTGTTGTTGCAGCACCAGAGAAGCAGAAGGCTTATGAGCAAACCTTCAACAGTCTAATACCTTCATCCTCTCAGTCATAGTGACAGAGGTCGCATGTTTCCAGGAAACCCCGCTAACATTACTCACCTCTAGTCAAACTCCCATGATGTAACGCAGAGAAAACCTCGGATTTCCGTGTGTGAAAGTAGAAGAGGGATCGGTGAAAGAGGAAAAATGCTGATGCTTGTTTTGTGGAAATTCAAATCCAAAAACAAGTTTCCTATAGAGCGTGTTGTGGTTATGTAATATCAAATGGGCATGGCAGAATATACAGCCTTTGCTAAAAGGCAGCAGTTAAGAATAAATGTGTTACTTGCCACCCTTAATTCATCAGCTCCGATTTGGCTTTCATCCTCCTCCTGTTAGTAGCACATATCAAAGCAATCACTTTCTGGCTACTTTTCAGTGCCAATCTCATTTCGAGCTCAAGGCTAAAGTGCAACTCTGATGAGTCAGAAACATCGCAATTTATGATGAACTATAGGATATCCGATAGCTGCCTCTCGCTGTGCGGATGGGCCGAGTGGGAGCAGTCAGTGCATGTCCAGGCTGACACGGTTTGTCACACAGACGCAGTTTGGATTGGTAATGACATGTGCCAGGAGGGCTTGTCTGCTTTACAGTCAGAGGTGATGTGAGAACGACGAGACAGAATCAGGATGGCAAGAGAGGGGGGGGGAAGAAAGAGAGCAAAGGCGTGCTGTCATGAACGCATTTGATCACAAGTGCACAGCGAGCTGGAGCGATGGGATCTATATTTATCACATTATATTCTCTGTCAAGTTGTCGGCTAATAAGCAAAGGTTGGCTGCTGAGTTAATACATGTTAAATATGTTGTAATCACACATGTACAACATGAATGTGCTCCCTCTGGTCCCGCTCTCCGTGCTCTGCTCTGCTGCTCCATCATCACTGGAACAACACTGCCACTTAGTGGCCGGATTATCCCTCCCTCCGGACAAACCGCATTGTAAGGTTGTCTTAAGTACACTCATACAGCTCGTAGCCCTGTGTGATATTTGCACCATAACTGAACTCATGAGGACCACTTGAGGTTTAGCCCCGTGGGGGGGGGGAAACGCTTTGCATGCTTAAATGTGGGGCATGGGGAAGGAATCCAGAGCGAGTCTTGTTTGAACTGCTTGTGTCCCCCTTCTGCTGTTGTGATTTAATACCAAGCTATCTATTATTACCCGATTGGTATTTACACTATCTCGTACCACCAATGTCTGCGAAGTCTACAGTTACTTTCCAACTTATTCAACTCCGGCAAGGCTTCAGCCTCAGGATCAATGTAAACGTTTAGAGAATAGTCTTATGCATTTCATTGTCTCTGTTCAGACGCTGACACTCTTTCCTGAACAATACTGCGTATGCATCGTACATCATCTATCTATTTTCTTTCTCAGATTTTTTTAAATTCTTTAAATGCTGTAGGTTAGGTTGAGTATGACAGCAAACCATCAGCCTTTACATACATTTATAATACTTGACATCGATCATTTTAACCTAAATATAGAAGCACAGCTCTCGTGTTTATCCATGTATAATATGACAAAACCAAAGAAAAAGACAAAAGAGAATAAATGTGTATATTCCCAGTATACAGATTGCTGTGCGCTGGTGCTACTCACGGCTGGATTAAGCTGCTAGCTGACCGCTCTTTTTACATTGTGTTTGTGAGAACCACAATTGCCCCACGTGTTTGGTTATTTGACTAAATCAGTTTAGGAATGTTTAATTTATAAGCAAAATAATCTATTAAAGCTACTAGATTTTGAGACAAGACCACATCAGGTATTTAAGGAATGCCCACCTTAAAGACGAGGTGAAAACTGTAACAATTCAGCTCCTGCGGGATTCCAGAGAGAAAAAATCGTTTCCGTGCATTTACCTCAGCCAGTCAGTGACAAAAACAAATGGATGAAACTTTGACTGTCGCAGTTTCCCCAAGGACTTACACTGCAGTCGTGTATCATCTTCATCATTGCTGTCGCGTCACGGCTGCCAGCTGAGGCGATCAACTGGACCACTTCTAAAACTTCAGCTAGGTATGAATCATTTACACACCAATACATGTGAACCTAGGGCCCAGGTTTAAAAAAAAAAAAAAGGAATTCTCTTTTAAGAACCTTTTAAATAAATAGTTTGCTGGATAAAAGAAAAAGCTGATTTGCTTTCAGGCCGACAGTGAGACAAGTTCTTGTCAGCAAATTGTAAGAGATGTCCACAACAAAGTCTTGACAAGAAAGCAAAACAATATAACCTTTTTAAAAAGTTACTGCTTTTAAATCATGCATGCTACTAGTTGCACTCAGGCGGTAGCTTCGCATGCCAAGCCTTAACCCCAAACACAGGCCGCTCATGTGAAACTTTGTCTCAGATCTGGCTGGAGAGGGTCACGGCTTCGAACTTTTTATCTTTGAGAAATGACACATGTCACACTGATTTATGCGCGTTTTATGACTTTCAAGCTCACCGGGCACCAAACAGACTGAGCTGAAACTCTACATCGTTGACCTAAAAACGTCCCCGCGACCCGTACCTTACAGGTCAGGTCTCGGCCCGCCGGTCACAACGGCCAAGGTCAAGTGAAACAGTTGTCTGCAGTCATCTGGAAGCGGAGCCTCTGGGCGGTAAACACTGTGGTCAACTCGCGGTCAGTACGTGCAGCTCTCCCACGCCACATCATTGTCAGCTCGAGACAACGTACAGTGGACCTGAGATGCACGCGGCTGTCAGGACGAGTTAAGCGCGGTCCGACTGAAAGAGAAAAGTTAACTTTAGATTAAAAACTATAAAAATGTCTTTAACTGGTCCACAGTTTAAATTATTTATGAAGTTAGAAGAAGAAAGTTTTTTTCTCTTCATACTAATATGTCTTTTATGTGTTCGTATTTCCCTTCAAGTAACAGGATGGAGCTTTACGCAATATTAAAATCATGGAGCTCACGCAGGCACACTGTCAGCAACACACCTTTACTCTTCTATTCCCCGTTAATTAATGGTCAGAAATGAAACAAAGCCTTGACACAGACTCAGGCCATTTGCCACGCTGGGAAACATTAAAGTCCTCAGCAGAGCTTTTACTGGGCTAAAACATTGAAGGTTAGGAGTTTTCCAGCTCATCAGGCTTCAGCTGAGTTAATGAACCCACATAACCCGGCCCCCGCGCTCTGGTCGGAGCATTACTCACGGGCTAAGCAGGGGAAAAAGAAGCTGCCAGTGTTGCTACGCCTCAGCAAGCCACTGCACACACAGATCATGACTGTGGAAGTTACAGGGTCACAGAGGTCTGCGCAACATCTGCTGATCCCGTGTGATATCTCAGGAGAGTTAAATCAGGCTTCGCCGCAGTATGGATAAACAAACACAAACGTGCTGAGACATAATTGAATTACTTCCATCCACCAAGAACATTGAAGATGAAGGGTGGATGCCCCTGGACATGTTTGTGTGTTTGTTTGAGCTGTAAAGTCAACTGATGTCATCTCGCGGAGGATTCTCTGGCCCAGATCCAACCAGTTCGCGTTGGATCCCAGAAGTGTACAACATATGCCCATCATGAGGAAATATTATGTCAATGTATTAATCATTTCTTCCTTTCTGTTTTTTAAAAGAAATTAATTCTCTCTGTAAATTTTCCAAGCGATATACAAAAAGTATCCCAGTCGACATAAAAAAAAGAACTTAATGTAGTAAAACAGAATATGTCTGCCCTCCACCTTCTCTAACAAAACATTAGAAATGTAAAATTATATATATACATTTATATTATCTACCAGGGGAAATACAAGCAAATTACTTAGCCATATCAAAATAATGTTGATACAGCTCATTCATCAGATCTTTATGGTTTTGTGAGGCCTTATGTGAGGCTATTTCTTGGCATGCTTCAGTGATTTCCGCTCATTAACATGTGTTTGCCTCGACCCTGCCACCAGAAGTTGTTTTCATATACATGGGCGTAACCACGCTTTCTTTGGGGGGGTCGTGTCCCCCCCAATATTGAGAAAATGGCAATCTGTCCCCCCCAATATACAGTAGAAAATGTTATATATGCACTCTTTTATAAACCCTGTCAACAGTTTTTAAGGAAAACATAAGCGTGTGAACCCCCCCACCCGAATTGTAAACTTGGTTGCGCCCATCTCTTAGCAGTTGTTGTTGTTGAATTGTGGGAAAATTCTCCTCTCTCATTTGGACCCCCCCAATATCTATACCATGGTTACGCCCTTGTTCATATATGAATATCTGGAGAATCAGATCCCGACCCACGACGGACTCGTAGGCAATAATGACTGTTTGGCAAAATCTGCAATATCCACAAAGAGTTGAAAGCAATATTCAGACAAGCAGAAATGAGTATGAAGCAGACACATTGACATTACACAGAGTGTATGGGGTGCTGGCGAGGTAAAGTCCATTTGATGTCCTTGCCAACAGACATTTGCATTCACACACGCAGCTCCTTTTTTCAGAGTAGCACTGCATACGAAGGGTGACTGATACGTTCATGGCATAAAAGTAGAAGGAGTCAATTTAAGAGCACCTTGAACATTTATTTTTCAACATATTCCCTCCTACATTTACACGCTTATGGTGCATTCGCACCAAACGCACAGCAAATTTTTCAATCTCAGGCATTTATTCACCCTGAATAGCCTGAACACTACTGTACACTAGCAAGCACAGTACGCATCCAGGGTGTGTGTGCGCCTACATTTTTTGAATCAGTTGAGTCTCTCAGTGAACTCAGTATTCAACAGAGACTGGTTGTCTCTGGTTCGTTTTCTGTTGGAACAAAGCATTATTCAGGCAGCCGCGGAGTATACGGATCGTAGAAGTCGACGTCTTGGACCTCTAGAAGATGGTCAGCGATAACAATAAGTGTTGGACAAGTTCAAAAATGGCATTCCTGGATGGCGCCCAACGCCACCGTGGTCTTGTGGACTTTTCTCAGGCAATGCTGACTTGCAATTTTCAATTACCCATAACGGAAATACCACAAAGGCTATTAACTTCAAACTGTCTGCATAATCAAATAAAGAATTGATCTGCACATGCAGGAAACGAGAGGTGCATAACTCATCTCATTCTACCTCAGGCCATGAACGTAACATCACCACGGGTGCAGTTCTTTCCACAGTGACCATCAATTTCACGAGGCCGTATCCGCCACAGGAGGAGGAGTCAATGATTGCCTCATTCAAAAGTAGAGCGGCCAAATCTTGCTCCCATTGAGCTCAACACACTAATGGACTTCTCAATCTGTGAGATCGTATCTTAGTTTCTGTACTAAAGCTGACACAACTGACCTTTTCTTCAGTTACTTATGAGCAGCACAAACAAGCTGTGAAGAAAACACTGTCACATTATCACCTTCAAAGGTGAAACAGCTAACATGTTAGCACACCGTTGCCTGTTACCACATCCAGCGAACACAGATTTCAAACATTTGAAGACACAGCTGTGGCCAACTGATGTTCACTCTCTCGTTTTGCTCTGTTTTTGGCCTCCACCTACTGTTCAGCTGCTAGTTGCTGACTTTGTGTTCTGTTTGTTTTCTTGGAAGGTAGAGGTAGCTGAGACCTGTGCTGAGAGAGTGGTGAGCAGTATTGGGGCTTCGTTACTCGCACCTTTCTCTGTAGGTGCTTCGTTATGTTTGAGGTAGTGTTAGCAGCGGTGGAGAGAAGTTTCCAACACGGGCAAAGTGTGCACCTTGCAGTCACTGTTCCATTATTGACGGCCCCCCCCCAGCCCGTTGTGTGTGATGCGTGCGACTATGCTGTTAAAATTGATTAACCTAGCAATGTAACGTAAGTGACGAGCTTGACGAACTGTAATGTGATTACGACATTCAGAACATGTAGTGGTGAGAGTGAACCAAAGAGTAAAGCTGCAGATCAGAAAACCAAAACAATAAGCTGAAAGACGCTAAATTCGCCATGAAGCTGAGGGGGGACACTGCAGATTTGGTTATAATTATCTGCGGGTTCATCACTATGAGATAAACATTTCACCTTACACATGGCCATTTAATCCACTTCTGAATAAAATGTATTATAGCAGCTTTAAATCTTAACTGTCAGTGAGGACATTTGGAGGCTAATGTGACAAGTCATTATCCTGTTTTATGATGGAACTCCCCATGTGGTTAAGCATACATTTTTTAATATGTATGTACAACGCATACATAATGTAATACACCATCTTACATACCACCACAGTAAACACACACAAAACAGTTTAAGATTAACCTAAAAAAAAAAGACAAAGATGATATAATTTAACTGCACTTGGCCACAAAGGAGAACACATGCTGCACTACTCACCATGCCTTCATAGTGCACTACACGCAACGCTGTTTCATCTAAAATACCACCGGAAATACGACATGTATTATTTAAACTATTATTAATTCATGGTAAATTCCATGGGTGATAAACATGTATGTCTTCGGAGAGCGCATGAAAAAACTGCGTGGAGAGTCTGAAGTTAACTTCAGGAGATACAGTACCGACTGGAAACGCTTACAGCTTGGCAACAGTGAACATTTCCAGTTATGCGGTGTTGATTACTTGGCCTAGATACAACAATATGGATTATTCTTATCCTCGCCTCTCCGAATGATGTGATGCATCGCAGGGGCAAAGGGTGCCTAAGTTCACCGGTTTACATAAAGCACGAAGCATCAGAAATCCAATCTTATGGTGCTGTCATGCTGAGGTATTTCCATAAAACTGCCACCAGGTCTGTGATTCAATTATACCGTGTTCTTTAGATCGCAGTTATCACAGGATCGAATGAAGGAACAACAGCAAGGAGATTTACAGATTTCATGGGGATTTTGAAGAAATTCCAGCTCCGCGCACCAGTACCTCTATATAGCAGAAGACAAATTCTGAAGAAGAAAAAAAAAAAAAAAATCATTATTAACCCATCAACTGAAGCAAAGAAAGCTCCAGATTGATTAGAAGTAATTACTTGACTGCAGACCCTCCCCCAAAAAAACCCTAAATGAGATCTGGGCTGAAAGCTACTGGCCATTCACACAACACTAAAGAGCATGAAAATCTGTGCAGCCCGTGGGAGTATAAGCAGCCGTGCAGAAAGAAAGCCTTTAGAAATCTGTCTGCATTTCTTTGACGGCTGCAGATTACAACTGGATTGGTTTTAAACTTCCAACGAGGCGTTGGAAGAGCTCCCTGACAGAGTTGTGATTGGGAATGAGTGGCCTTCCAGTATGCTATGTCAGAAGACGTTAGCTTACACTCAGACTGATGTTTAAATGGTGATGTTATTCAAGGATTTGTGGGAGGGAAAAGTCTTATTCGCTTTCAATGATCTGGTTCATCCCACAATTGCCTGATTGTGTTATTGTCCAGCTGAATTATGAATGCCATTCACTGGTATTTTAGGAAAAGATGTCAAGACAGGAACATAAGCTTGAGAGAGGAAATCAAAGCGAGCTAAATCTTTCATAGACACTATGAATAGTGTGTGGCTCAAACCTGTAGGGTTAATCTAGGCAGCAGCCAAGTCTTCTCAACAGTACAACCTAAGTTAGTATGCTTCAGTTTTGATCCTGTGCTTAAAGAGCAGTGAACAAAATTAGCAACACCTTCTGATTAACGTCCCCCTTCCGGCCATACATGTGTTTATCTTCTTGTTCATGTTTGAGATTCACTGTGTGGAATCACGTTTGTGCAGAGTTTGACACTAGAAGGCTGTTTTCAGGTTCTTTTCACGATTTTCTCTGCGCTCATTAAAACCATGATTTTAAGAGGCGGGCCTATGAGCGTGATTTGTGACATCCCTGAACATGTGAATCTCACCTCAGTCAGTTTGGTGATGGGTGCTTTACAACTCAGACTGATTCTATCAATACGGACTGTTTCTAGTGTCATTGAGTCCTGATTACTAGAGGACTCAGACAATCTTCTGTGCGGCCCTTGGAATAAAAATGGAAAATTATCAAACTGCATTTTTTTGACACTTTAGTTTTGGGAAACTAAGCGAAAATATATATTATTGTCTTATAAAAGCTACTGTGAATAAGTTGTGAGCAAACAATTACTTTTTTTACTCATCCACGTCCAATATTAACTCTCCTTTAAGCTCCGTTTTGGGTCTCGGCCAAAGAGTAAAACCGCTGTCTCAGCGTGATTAACCTTTTTCACCCGCAAGTCCCTGACTTCTTGTCTGCTTTTACTTGGTGGTGCTGTGGAGGTAACTGAAGCAGCGATAAAACCTTTTCACGTTTCTCATTCAGAAGCTTTCAGATAGCAAAAGCCAGAATTGGTTGAATGAGTTGCTTTGTGAAAGGAAAGCACCTCATTTTCATTAATAAAGCTTAACCTGTTTCCATTTCTTAAAATAACAGTCATCCTAATTTAATGTCATAGACACACACGCGAGATCATCGTTTAAATCCTCAATTTAGGTTTATTTGTTCTTATTCGCATCTTATGACGTTTATTAGGCTACACTGCAAAATGTACGTATGTATGTGGTATTTCTATCAATCCTTGAGAAAGGACGTGCAGCTCCTTCAAACTTGTTTTGTGCATTTTGTTTCATTTTTTCCGGCTTCATCGAGGAAAAACCTGCCGACTGTCACCACTATCCTGCTGCAGCTGTTTTCAACGATCCTGATGATGCACTACAGAATTATAAAGCGGGTCTATAGGTGTTAACGTACGCTTAAGTGTGTAAATAAATAACTGCATATATGTCCGTGTAGCATGAAGGAACTACAAACATTCATTTTGTTATGCATACATTGTATAATTGCACTTTTTCTGGTCCTAACAGGTTAATCCAGCCATGAATCCTGAGGCAGGTGGAGGTGATAGTGAGTCACAAAACGTTCCCCATCACAATGGAAAAAAAAAAAAAAGAGTGAAATGAGTTACATGTGTAGATGGAGTCACTCAGCACTCATACTGAAAAACTGAGGTGATCTTCGTTCAGTAAAGTATAAAACCTGTCCCACACCTTCAGCACGAACAGTAAGACCTCAGGGTTTATATTCGTTGTCTCTTAATGTGAATTAGATCGGAATGATGTCAGGCCTGTGTGCTGATAAGACGCACAGCCTGCTCTGCCTGCTGCTCCAGTCGACGCCCTGTAAAAACAAATCTCACACACGGAACAAGGAAGTTATGCACCTGTTGCTCCTCTAACCCGAAACTATCCGCGACCTCTTTAATAATCGGTACGTACCTCCTTCATTATATTCCTTCGTTGTATTAAACTAAACCGGTCTACTTTTTCTGGGAGTGGGTGTGAATATGTGTTGAGCAGATCAGTTTCGGGGTCGGAGGGGAGGCTGAGTTAAGAGGGGGGAAATGAAAGTTACCTGTA
>OMLP01046188.1:1203-42537 GCA_900302685.1 Spondyliosoma cantharus
GGCAGGTCTGAATAATGATTGTGGAGTCTGCTGTGTTTAATGAAAGATGGCTGTTATGGGGAAATTTAGCTTTCTTGGTGTCTGTCTGAGGCACATTCTTTAACCTCGGCTCCACCTGCGACTGTCCACTGCACAGCTCATGAGTTTTTCTTCTACGTCTGTCTTCCCTCCACAGCCGAGAAAATTTATATCAAATGACCTCTCAGTTGGAGTGTGTGGCATGGAACCCTGTCAATACACTGGCATCCACCATGAAGAGGTAGGAACTTATCCATCGTTCTCTTTGAACAGCAGCAGTCAGGGAAGTGCAGACCTGGGATCCACCCTGAGTGATCACAGTCAGTAAGCTCTAAGTCAGACAGTTCACACCTGATATTAGAATGTGTCTCTCAACATTAATCTTGAGTGACCAGTCGATTGGATCGCATCAGGATGCAGGATGGATGTTGGATGTTGATACCAGGCTTGAACAGGTCCACATACAAGCACACAATGGCACCAACACACACACACACCACCTGTGACATTGCTAGCTGGCCGCTGCTAACGTCCGAACAGTTCATCGGCTGTTTCGGGCGAAGATTTTTCGCATTATGTCTGAACACATCTGAAAATGACATGTTGTGGAGACCCTACATGAAGTATCCTTTATGGAATTCCATCTACATCTACTTCTTGGCATTTTTCTGAGAACATATAGTGGATTGTAATGGAAGATGTTGGGTGGTCCCCTGGGAACAGAGTACGTGGGTGATCTATTATGCTACGCTACATGACAGCCCATGTAGCTAAACTACATTACACCACTTAAACACCAAAATGTGTGCTCATGTGCAGGTTTCTTTAACCGGCTAAAATAGGCGTTTGACTTTTTCATATTATTTGACCCTCTGGTTCTTTTCTCTTTTTTTTTTGGCTTGTGTGTCAAATCCATCGCGATGAATGCGCCGAGAAACAGGGAACAGTAGAAAGCAGCAGATCGTGAATCATTAACATTCTGAAAAAGATGGAGAGTTTTTTCCGGAGCTGATAACAGAAATTCTTGAGGAGTGAGACATCTTGCTTTGTTCTAATCTCTGTCGATAGTTGCACATGCACAGTACTGATCAGGCAGCTGACACGCACAGAGGACGCTGCAGGGGTCACTTTTTCAATACTGTTTACTGAACAATGTTCAACTGTCATAGCATCGCGCATGAAGCGGGTCAAATAGTAGCATGTTCACCGAGGTGTTTTCATCATAACCAGTGAAAAACGATAGATACCAATTTTAGTTATTCTGAAGGCAAAAGCCAGACGTTAGCAGGGCGTTAGCAGGTTTTTTGTCTGGTGTCAAAGAGCTATTAGAAAGCAGTTCCAAATAATCACTGCAGTATCAGCATCCACAGAGTTAAAAACACTGAGTAGTATGAACTGTACTTTATGTCACCGTGACCTGCAGAGCTGCACACTGGTCAGCATCTGCGTCGGCTCACAGATACCTTTCTACTCTGAGCCAACAGGCATTCGTCATAGCTAACAGATGAATGTGTGTGTTTGTGTGTTTGTGCGCCTGATAGCGATGTGTACGTGCTCGAAGGAGTGGTAGAGAACAGGAATGTCTTTTTCTTTGGGGTGTTGCTGCGTTCAGAAGACGTACGAGTGCACATATGTGTGTGCCTGCTGTGGAAGTGAGGCTTTTGTTGGGCTTGCTGACTATATTTAGGCGAGACACAAATGTGATTATTAAGTGTTTTGTTTTTTTTACTTCAGAGGTCGACAAACATATGATACCGTGCTGTTTTTATAGCGTGGCTCAGCTCTGACTGTGTCGGTGTTTCTCCCAGTGGCTCAGCCGCCGTGACTGTTGATGAGGGGGAGCAGGGGAAGGTTGGGGAGGTGTGAGGGAGTAGCAGGGATGAGGAGGAAGGGAATAACAGCAACAGCAAGAGGAGGGAGTCAGTAGAAGATGGTGAGATAAAGAGGAACGGGGTGAGAAGCTGGGGATGAGGAAAGGGGAAGTTTGGGGGAGTTGAGCTTGGAGAGGAGGAGCAGATAGGCCTCACACCGAACCACACTGTGTCAGCTGCCACAGAGGTGTTTCTGTGGACAGGAATGTATGAGACTACATATTTCACCTTTAGTTTAATAAACACGATCGCCTGGTGCTCATTTCAAACAAACACATTTGTTCTCGCTGACTTGGTTGAGCTTTTTTTCAATTTATGAAGATACAGTGCATTGTGGGTAGTTAGCCTGAACCTGCACACAACGGTTTATGAATGACATATTTCAGCATCTGTTATCAAACATTTTGTTGTCCGACCTTAAGTCAGATGAAAAGAGTGATGGCCCTCCCGTGTATGTATGTACGGTAAATTCAGTATGCAGCTGCAGCCGTCAGCCAGTTAGCTTAGCTTAGCATGATAACTGGAAACAGGGGGAAACAGCCAGCCAGCATTTTCCCTGCTTCAAGTCCTAATGCTGAGCTAAGTAATCCAGCCTTGTATTGAATGAGCAAACACGCGTGGTTTCCATCTACTCATCCAGATCTTGTCAAGAAAGTGATAAGGCTAAAGTCTTAAAATATTAAACTGAAAACTGACATCACCGACCCCGATGGACTTGAGCACGCATCGAAGTCTGTCTCATATTCTGTATAGTAAGCAGTAGAACTTTCTTAGAGATGTATCTTTGTTAGAGTTGCATTTACTGTTACTTGTTGCTACAGCGAACCGAAATATAAAAAAAGAACGATGAATGAACTTTAGTGAAGGAGCACACAGTATGATTAACACTGTGTCTACCACTGACGTAGTCTCGATGCCTCCTGTCCTTGGAAATAGCGAGGCAGACAAAGAGCACCTTATGACCGCTCCGCTGTACACAGCACGTTCCCACTGCAGCGGCACAGGATGCAAACTCCTCTCCTCCTCGTTTGGTTAGACATACTGAAATATAACACATTTCATAGACAAGAGCTTTCTGTTTCTCTGTGTGTTATCCTAAGAAGATACGGGAGGCAAAGCTGGAGGCCGCGTCACACAGAGCAGCTTTTGTTCTGCTCTTGAAGTGAAATACTGAAATCTATTCGTCAAACTTTATAATTTGCTTGTCAGGTAGGTAGTGATGAAATGATTCGTCTTTTGATCAATTAGGAGATCAACTGGACAATAGAATACATTTTAGTTTTATGCTTAATGTAATTTTCAAACCAAAATGCCAAATATTCCATGGTTTTGCAGATTTTTAAAGATGACTTTTTACTGCTTTTGTCTGTTTTCCGTGCACCTTGCGAGGCAGAAGGATTCACTGGATCACATAAAATCCATCTTGCCATGCTTCAAGTTGTGCGCTTGTTTGCCTAACATACAGTAGTCCAACCAATCTCTGAGGAATGAGGAAGTTCCTATGAGGAACTTCTGGCAGCTTGCAGACGTTTCGGTGTGATGGCCGGCGACGGAAGCCACTGTTTGTTGACGGCCCTTCAATAGGATAGCATAGATGCTGCTATGGCACCTGTTGTATCACAACTGGAGAGTATACTCACCAACAGGCTCCGGCAGGTATTTTTTGATGTGCCTTCCCTTTTACAAGCAGGTTCTAACGTTGCCTTTCCAGATGATTCTGTGCAAAAAAAAAAGAGACATCTGGCGCGTCAGGTTAGCCTACTGTTTTACATAGGTCAGCATTGAATCTCTTTGGATTTTGGACTGCTGGTCAGAGGGTCAAGCAATCTGAAGTCATGACCTTGGGCTCTGAGAAACTGTGGTCAAAAGATCATATGATAGCAGTAATGATAAAACATATACAAATACGGAAATGTTGTAGATGCTAGTACAGTACACTCGCTTAATCTAGAGGTCATTGCTAGATGATCACAGAACACACACATGGCTAAAAGTGGTCTCATGGGAAAAGGCCTAAGTTTGTCATGTAAGCAGCTCTGTGAGGCATTATGAGCATGCTAGCATGCTCATAAGGCCAGTGCTAACTTGTTTTGAGTATAATCTTTGTCAAGTCAGTTTAGTGTGTTTGCATGCTAATAACATTTGCTAATGAGTATTAAATGTGAACAGTTGAAGATCATAGGAATGTCATAGGCATTTGGTCATGACTAAAAGCACTGGAAAAGTTAAAATTTTGACCAGATGGTTGAACAGGCTCACCAAAGTTATCATGGTTCGTCTTCTCATCTTAGTTGTTGAGATATTTTCAGTCTGAACCTAAGTAATTGGATTGACTAACATGCTATAAGCTTCCTATAACCCCATCGCTAGCGTGTCTAGAATTAGGCTTGAGCAAATGCTGCATATTACCACAGAAAGGTACTTTAAGATATCTCCGGTCATCCAACCTACACGTGTCTCTGACATCAGTTTAAATGTGATCGCCTCCTGCTGGCTCAGTTTGTGTCTGGGCTTATTGTGTAAACTGCAAACATACGTACACACGCATAAAACAGAGGCTCCCACACACACAACCATCAGCACAACTCACATCTCTACAGTCAACTCTGAGTCTACAAGTGATTTGTCTGTGTTTTGCATTATGGGCTGTATGTGACAAGGTGAATATGTTTGAATAATGATGCCTTCATGACCCTGCCAGCAGTCAAACGGCCGTTCGTGCTCTACGCATCTGCCAGCGTTTGTTACACTTTATGGATTTATGGCATCGAATCATGTTCTTGCATCACGTTATCTGACGTGTGTCTGCTTTGCATTTATCGTACTGTACGTGGCAGTCGTCCACATGGAAACCTTCTCTTTTCCTCTGAGTATTTGCGATCAGAAAATGATTTACTGCCACTGACAGCTGTCCAATTACAACCTTTTGTACCTGAAAATGTCGGACTCATTTGATTTGATCTCGGAGCTGATATGACTCTGAGACGGCTGCTCAAAGCTGTGTGATTTTCTCACTTTCACGTCAGTTCACTTTTTAATTTGCTGTGAGACTCACTCTTCGCTCTCTTTCTGTGTTGGCAGCCACGCAACAGGCTACGACAGTGACCCCAGCACGCCCATGGTGTACAGCTGCAGCACACAGTACCGCATACACACACATGGAGTCTTCAGGGGCATACAGGTAGGATTCGCACTACTGCCACCGCTTCTACATCGTCTTTGCTATGTTTCTCTTCTTTGTCAAGTGTCAAGAGGTCATTGTAAGGTCACGCACATACTGTGTTCTCTGCTGTACATGTTTAGTGTCAAGACCAGGACACACGCACATGCTTAACATACTGAAAGCCGAAGGTCAGCGGAGGAATAACACATTAATGATACAGTAGAGGAGAGGCTGATGCAATGGCCGGGCTATGCGCGAAGGAAATACTGATATGCAGCAGAGCAAAGATCTATGAACACACACACCTATATGCCTACACACGCACACAAAAATGCTGCATGCGCACACGCGCACATTTTTAAAAGGCAGCTCTAAAGGCCAAGAGGAATCTTTTTCCACAAATCCATTAGCAGTGGAGAAAAACACACTCACTCACACACACACACACACACACACACACACACAGGGTTACACTGGGTAAAGATACAGTTTCCATACGAGGATCAGCATGTTAATAAATCATTAGATTTTAATTATTGTCTGTCAGCAGCCGTAAAGGACAGGGAGCAGAGATTCTCCAGACCCACTCTTAGTCCACAGCAGTGGGACTCTCTGAGATCTTTCTTTCTTTCTTTCGTTGGTTGTGGGGCCTGTTTCATCATTCATCCTGCTCCTTTTTTCCCTTTGCTCATTTCTTTCCCCGTTCATAGAAATGGAACAAAACACATACATAAGAGGTCTGGCTCCGCGCTAAATAATAAGCAAACTCTCACTCTTATGCCTTTTAAAGTATAATTTAAGAGCTGCTAATATGTGAGATAACAGACTGAGCAGGAAAGTGATGCTCTGCTCCATAATTTTTACAACAGGGATTACGCTAATTCTCCGTCAGGGCCAAAGGAAATACAGTTGTCCGCCACGGAATGTCATTGTTCATTAATATTGGTTCATGATTAGTAATAATGGCTTGTTGAGAACTTTATTCTGTGGTCAAGAATCACGTAACAAATGAATGAATTCACAACTATGATTGGATTTTTAAGATGCATGTATACACCTTAGTCTGACTAAAATCGGACCGGATCGTATTTCTCATAGTCGGTGCCCCCCAAAAGGAAATAAAAGTCTTTATTTCATACTGGCATTTTTCACTATTGTACTCTATAATGACATAACCTTTCAGCCGATCAAAGGCCTCTATCCTTTTTTAAGCAATCTTAACAACGGTTGCCGAATGTTGCCAGCACAGTGTAAGCTCCTGTTGGCAAGAGCAACATCGGTGAAAAAGTGATTTTGAGTAAACTCTCGGCTGCTGCTGTGAATAAATACAGTAACTGACCTCTTCTTCTATTTTGCTCCACAAGACTTCACATGCTAACAGCTTCGCCCACTAACTAGCTGGGCAGGCATGAGAAGTAGATTATTAATCTATATCAGAGTGATAAGCAGTGTTTGCAGCTTCAGCTTGCTGTATCATATGTCACACAGGCACTGCGTCTCCTCTTCCACTATGTAGCAGTAATATAGAGAGCTGCTAACAGTTCTAATTGCAGCGGGGCTGACCTCTGAGTCTCTTTAGCCATCATGCTAGACAATAAGGAAATCAATAGCAGATGGCTGCAGGAAGGTGAAGAAAAGGTGGTGTGAAGGGAGAGAAAGTAACAGCAGAAGTATTTAGGTAGAGTTGTAGAATGCTGAAATGTCATGTACTGGGTCAATAAGTATCACAAGAGAGGTCAGGAGGCCGCTTCAGAGGGCATGGAAAACAAGAAAAACTCAAAGTCACCGTAGATTTACTGTACCGATGGGCTAATATACAACATTTTTATTTTTTTCTACGGCCATGTGGTACTTCCTGTTATTCTTCTCCAGCAGCGTCGGCAGTGAGCAGCAGGGCTGTAATGGGGCGCTCTGAAAGGGGGTCTGTCTAAAAGGCGTGACTAACAGCTCCCCGAGGACTGCAGTCAGTCTGGGGTCATTTTACTGCTAATTTCCATCTAATGAATATATGACCGTTTTATTATAATGATCTCTGTGAACCAGACACATCACATGCACTTATTTACACACAGGACAGATTTAATTGCCTGTTTTCTCAATTACATTTGACTGGTTCAATTATTGATGTCCAGGGAGAGTTTTTGTTAATTTGCCTTTGAGTGGTTTGGCTTTAAATTAAAGTGTTTGTTTATGTGTGTGCGTGTGTGTGTGTGTGTGTGTGTGCAGGATGTGCGGCGGGTGCCCAGCATCGCTCCAGCCATAGTGCGGTCAGAGAGCAGCGAGAAGCGTCCGTTCATGTGCGCCTACCCAGGGTGCAACAAGCGCTACTTCAAGCTGTCTCATCTGCAGATGCACAGTCGCAAACACACAGGTGAACCCGACGGGAGGATGTGTTGTAATGTTGCACTGCAGTGCTGTTAATGCCGCATTTCCCAGAAGCACGTTTACTGCCACCGACATGTTCCTACTTCACTCAGAGGTTTTCAGTTTGGCTTAAGGAGAAGAAACTTTTTAAAAGCTGTTTAAATGATGTTTCCATTGGCCCCAGTTTCTGTGTCTGCTGTTGCCAGAAAAGACTTCCTGTTATGTGAAATGAAGAGATCCGTCGGGTGCAGTGGCAGTGTGGAACAGCCTGGGGATTTTTTTTAACCCGTGTCCCAAAAAGAAAACACACATACACATACACATGTGCACATTCTTTAGCTTTCACCTAACATCAATATTTACATCGTATTTGATAATATAAGTGAAATTAAAAGCTTATTCTCAATCATTATCGCAGATAATTATTAACTTAAAACAATGCTGTTGTTTTTTTCAAATTCAAAAATAAAATTATACCACATTTTTGTTTTTTAAAAAGACAAAAAAGCACACATAACATGATGTACAATGTGCTGATGCTTGTTCAGTAGCTTTAAGTATTCAGTATCTTCGATGATAATTAAACATGATCAAAATCAGTCAAGAAATGGAAATGAATCTTGCGGTAAAGCTAGACTGAACACATCTGAGAGTAACCTCGGGAACCAGAGAGATCATGGATCACGCCAGCACAACTGCCTTTGCTTCAACTACAGTAATTATTCTGATGTTGGAATTTAATTTGATAATGACAAAAATCTTAAAATGCCTCATAGACAAATTTTATCTTTGTACATTATAGACAGCATTACTGATTCTGATTTTTTTCTAGATTAATAACTTAGTCTATAAAATGTGAGACAACTGTATAAATCCATCTGCCATAAATTCCCAGAGGCCAAGGTAATGTCTTTAAATTGTTTTGAGTCCAAAATCAAACAATATTCATTTTGTTTTGTTAAATTATAATGAATTGGTTTAAAATTGTTGCTGATTTATTTTATTTACATTTATTGCAGTTGTCTCAAGAAGAAGAACAACGGTGTTATTGTCAAAAAAAATGTAACCAGAAGACCTTAAACCTAATTTTTGCTATGTTTATTCGTGATACAGTATCTTCTGGTATCATGAGCTTCAGTTTGAATTATTTAAATGTTTGTGTCTTCATCTTTCCCGTCTTCAGGGGAGAAACCCTACCAGTGTGACTTCACAGACTGTGGACGCAGGTTTTCCCGCTCTGACCAGCTCAAAAGACACCAGAGGAGGCACACAGGTTTGATCAATTTTACCCAACCTGCCTTTATTTTTTCAAGTTTTTCCTTTCAGTTTATGCATTACCTCTACCTTCTCTCCTCTGCCGTTTTGCATGACAGCCATTTTGTCTTTTGAAGTGCACAGTTTGCATTTTGTGTACTGTGGTGCGCCACACTGAACTCCCCGCAGATAAAGTTGCTCAAGGCTGGCCAAACTTTGGAATGGCTTCCCTGCAAACCCCTGCTCTACTGTATTTTTCTATCTCCCTCTGTGTGTGTGTGTGTCTGTGTGATGTTGAACATGTGTTTTCTGTGTGTGTGTCTGTGTGAACTTGGTCTTGTTTGTGTGTGTGTGTGTGTGTGTGTGTGTGTGTGTGTGTGTGTGTGTGTGTGTGTGTGTGTGTGTGTGTGTGTGTGTGTGCGTGTGTGTGCATGCATACTGTACATGTGTTTAGGAGTTAAACCCTTCCAATGCGAGACGTGTCAGAGAAAGTTCTCTCGGTCTGACCACCTTAAGACACACACCCGGACTCATACAGGTAAAACAAGTGCGTAAACTTTTATTTTTCCATTTCTTCTTCATCCATTTGATGTTTATAGTAAAGTAGTTGTGTAGAATACGAGTAAAGTAATTTTATAGCATAGAGTTTGTGAACATTTATTTATTCCTACTTTTCATATATGTCCTAGATGCAGTGCTGTATAAAGTTCATTGAATCTTCCCCATTCAGGTTTTAATCAGCATAATATTCTAATACTGACTTATTTTCCCTTTTCTTTTCACTTCATTATTATTCCACCCCTCCTCTCCTCCTACTTTCTCCTGTCATTACCATCCTCTCCACTTCCCCTTCAATCAATCTTCTCTCTCCTTCTCCGTCACCCTGTCCATCTAACCCACCTCTCTCTCAGGTGAGAAGCCGTTTAACTGCCGGTGGCCCAACTGTCAGAAGAAGTTCGCTCGGAGCGATGAGCTGGTGCGGCACCACAACATGCACCAGAGGAACCTCACCAAGCTCCAGCTGGCCATCTGAGTCTTCTGTCAGCCCGTATCACTGTTTTAAATGTAAACATCTGGATTACATCTGCTTATATTTTCTGTCTTCGGTTAATCCAAACCTGGTGACCCCCTTTGCACCAACGAAACCAGCTTCTGCAGGGGCCAGTGGAGTCCTAATGGCTCCCTTAAAAATGATTTTGAGTTTAGAAAACTAGATCTGCACGAATCAGTCTAAAAGTCAGGAACACTTGTGAAATCTGTGGGTTATTTAAACTGCACTGTGATTTTAAAAGATAAGGCTGGATGTGTTCTGTATTTTTGTTATGGTTAACAAATCCAACGAAAAGACCAAAACCATCAATTTGTGTGAAGTGCAGCCAACTCGTTCAATGAAATAAAACTACTTTGTTGATAGAGGAGGGGTGCAAATGTCCGACAAAAGGGCCAACTTTTACTACAGTGCGACTTTGTATTTCTTTGTTAACGTCGGCGTTATGGTAAAATGACATGTAAAACCCTTCCCTGTAATATTAAACGCTGCTGTGCAGTTTTTTGGTGTCTGATTAGGCTTCAAACTCATCGTCGCAACAGCACCTGAAACAACACCAACAAAACCTTCTTTTTTTGTTTTCTTACACAGCTCTTTCTGGTCTGAATACTGAATTTGTTCCCTACTGAAAATGTAATCGTAAATGCAAATGTAATTTTTAGGGCTTAATAATTTCCTATGACAGTAAACAGTGCATTTGTTTGGGACTATTTTCAGCTGCAGGTTTGGCACAGTACAGCCTCTCCATTGCTGCTTTTAGTCTATTCATGGGATATAACTGAACAATTTTAAAAAGCAGACTATCAACAGAATTATTCTTTCAAGAAATATTTCCTGTAGTTTTGAATGATTGTTTCACAAGTCAATCAGTATGTAACTGAACTGCCATCGTTAACTTAAGTTTCCATATACCAGGCGGACGTAACTGTAACAATTAAGAGCTGCACAATATGGAAAAAGTGGAGTAAATGCACGTAAGATAGTCTCAGTCAAAGATTGTTCCATTTTTAACTATAGTAATATTTCATTCATCCCCAGTTGTTGCCTGCTTTCCTCACCATCCACCATCAAGTGTACAGTGAGGTCAAAGGTCATTGTCAGCTTCGCACCTTCAGCTGTTGTAAATATCTCTTATGTTGAACCAGTTCGGGAAGGCTTATTTATTATGATTTTGTGGACAAGTTTTGCTTTCACTGGAATGACTTAAAGGGAGTGAGGTGGCATTCAGCCCCTCTGCTGTTTCTTAGAATTTCACACAAAAGATAACGCTTGATTTAAAGAGATCAAGAGAGTTTTCATCTAACACCCAGTGCAGTCCTCGCGATGTAAGCTTTGGATGTTTCGTCTGGTCGGCATAAAATAGACATTGCAAAGCACGAACATGCCCTTACGGTTGTATTTAAAAAGCTTAACATTTTGTTTTTGAGTAATGTGAGGATGTGAGGATTTTTTTTCTAGCAGTGATCAGCGCTCTTGGGGCTAAGTCGTGTGCGTCTCTTGTCTCTGTGGTGTGTAAATATTGCTGGACTTTGGCAGTGCTGTAGACACTGCGAGTTCTAAAATATGTCTGCTGGGTCACACTGGCTCTGTGGCCGGGACATTTTGGTCAAGATGTAAATAATACTGCTTCACCATGGGAACTGAACTCTTTCCATGGGGGGAAATATGTAACTTAACTGATATATTTTAGACTTTTCTTTGGATGGATCCAGGAACTGTTTATACTTTCAGTTTTCTCTCTTTCATGTGTATTAATATTTGAGTCATAAAACAGCAAATGTCAGTGAAACATTTTGTACTCAAACACGTGGGATAATTGAAAACGATGCTTTCTCTCTGTGTAAATGTAACGTGACTGTTTTGATACAGTATCACTTTGTCTCTGTGGTCTTTATTTATTCACTTTAAAGTGTCTTTGTCGTGTTTTTTTCATATTAAGTCCTCATTTCTTATTAGTCATTAACATAGTTTCATTGTCATTTAGCCCGCTAGGAGGTCACGTAATAGTTTTACTCTGTCGACGATAATATAATATCAACCCCTCCTCAAACACAAAAAGTAATATCTATGAAATACCGTTGGCCTCGTTATGTATAATTCCATCATTATGAGGATCGAATTATGTTTTTTTAAACATGCCACTGCTATGAAGTCACTGTAGCTTGAACGTGAAAAAGACAACTTGATTTCAAGTCTTAAAATGAAATACATGCCGCGGCTATACATCAGCTGACCTATAATACTAACACGCCAGAGAAGGTTTTCTTCCTCAGCACAGATGATCCTTTTTTAAAACTGAATGAAACATTATAAGAGAGCTGATTTGTGAGGGAGAAGACAAAGGATGAATTTGAAAAGCTCTTTCCATGTAAATCTAATACACACACAGCAACACGCGCGCACGCACGCGCACACACACACACACACACACACACACAATTCAGTACAGTACCATCCACTTTCCTCTCTTTATCTCTCACCAGATTCCTCATTGCATTCCTTGGCTCCCCTCTCAGTGAAAAAAGGAGCAGTAAAGGCAGATAAAAATGAACTTTTTTTTCTCCAGCCTCTCACTCTCTCTTCACTCTCTTACGCTGCCTCTTCTTACTTCTCTCATCCCTCTTTGTCCGCCAATAACGTCTATCCTCATTTAAAATCGTCTGTTTTGTTATGTCTTTGGACCAACCGTCGACCTTCAGCTTCACAACAAAGGACAAAAAAACAACTTTGTATCGAGGAAATTGTGTCAATAAGATGACTGGTGTCAACAACACGCACATATACTGTACGAAAACAGTAATTCACACCTAAAAACATGTTCTCGACCAACAGCCGCCAGTGTTTACGGAGAGAGAGAGAGAGAAAGCAGCAGAGCAAAAAACAGAGACAGAGACAGATGGGGGCAGAGATGGATAAAGACAGATACAGCAATGTTTCTTTTGTGAACTTTTATCACAAGTTTAGCCAAAGTGTTAGTGTAAATCAGACAACGTGTCCGATTCCCTCTGTGGAAATCCCCTGAAACTCCCCAGGGCTCTTGTGCTATATCTCAGCTGTCGGACAAGGCCTATATCTCTCATCTCTCTCTGCTGTGTGTGTGTGTGTGTGTGTGTGTGTGTGTGTGTGTGTGTGTGTGTGTGTGTTATGGTGTTTCATCTCTGTCCCAGGCCTTTGAAGCGAGATCGCTGGTCAGTGTAACTGCAGTTTTGTCCACTTTCAGTAGTCACATTAGACGCTGTATCTAAATGTTCTACTTAGAGCAGATATAGAAAACATGGATTAGGCCCCTCGTAGAGCACTGAGAAAAAAAAAAAATCACATAAAAGCAAATCCTGGGGCGCCAAGTACCATACATCAACCCTTTTTGGGGCTCAGCCAATCAGAAATTTTTCTGCAGTTACTTTAACCTACAAACAGCTCGCTCAGCCGGGTCACAGTCAGCTCTGTAGCTGCTACAGAGTTCTTTAATTACTCATCCTGTTAAAGAGAACACACAACAGAAACATTAAAGCACTCGATGATCCAGTAAGAGAAGAATTATCGCTGAATCTGCAGCATCATATTTACTGTACAGTTGAGTATTTCCATTTTCTGCTTCTTTACACTTCCACTCTCATTTTGGTGGCAAATATCTAAATCTTTCCTCTACTATATGAATTAGATTTTTTAGTAACTACTTACTTTGCAGATTGTGTGCTGCATCAGTCCCAAAAAAAGCTAATTTTGACATGAATTTAATCTAACATTGCATATTTTTGATCAGCATATCAGATAAAAAGACTGATCACAATAGTCACAAAGACACTTACAGATAACTTGGTAAAACTATTGGTTTTCTCATACTATACAGTTTATACATACATGTAAATATATATATTATCATTTTTACACGTGTTTTACTTTTGATGCAGATACTATAACACTTTCACTCAAGTACTATTCGTATGAATTTCACTTTTATCACAGTTATATATAATACAATACGATATTTGCTTAACTCAAGTATGACCTTTGGGTACTTTATATTACACTGGTTGAGATGAGACCACTGGCTTATCATTTTCCAGATACTTGTTTACTGAGACTCATTTTTGTCACAGAGACACGGTTTATAGGCCCTCCACCCCATTCAACACAGATGTTTTCACTTGTGTTACCTATGCAGACGTCTCTTCAGGACTGTAAGAGCCTGTACGGACTGTGATTAATACAGAACTCGCTGTAAAGGTGGTACAACGTGTCATCAAATTTTTCCATCCCCTGTAATTCCAATGGTACCTGTTCCCAACTTCAACCTGTGCAGAACTCCAGTCAGCCAGAATAGCTGTGTAGGTATTAAATGTTATCATTCTCGAGATGTTGTGCAGCCAGAGTTTTGTCTCGTCAGATCCCTAAGTCTTTTTTTACAGCAGCCATATTGATACCTTCGCATACACAAAAAGAAAAATAACTGATGGCTCTGTTCTATTTAGTTGCTCAGTGATCAAGCATGCTGAATGGCTATAGGGACACAGGACTGAGGTAGCTCAATGGAAATCAGCCTTTATTCATTTTATCTACATGACTGTAACATGTCAAAATATTTAGTGTGGAAAAGGCCTATTGACAATTGTTTGGAGCTTTAAGTGATGTGTATTGTATGTATATATTATATTATTACATATTATGATATTCCAGATCCAGAATGCTGTATTTTCATTTTTAAACAATACAGAAAAAAAAAATAATTCAAATGGTTTATCAATACATAAACTATTGACAAAACATGCACTGTATAATACTGGAGAAATGGGGAAAAAACAATATTTGAGAAGTAATTGAAAATGAACTGTAATAATCGTGCTGTGTGCATGACCAAAAACTCACTTTCCACTTCTCACAAGCAAGACAATGGTTGCTTCATTTAGAAGGCAGGGTGCACACATCAAGTCTGGTAATGGGACAGAGGATGTATATAACATTTTGACAAAGTAACATTATGCCCCCTAGTGGGTTGATCCAGCCGTGCTGTTGGCAGTGCTCTTATCATCCTAACCTCACTTTGCCCCGGTTTAAAAAAATCTAATAAAGAATCATATTAAATGTCCGAACGTCATTTAAATGGACACAGTGCCTGCAGTCTTACAATGTTTCATACTAGAAATGAACAAAGAAAAGGATGAATAAACATTTTTTTCACAGACAAACAGCTCCAGAGTAACACACGAAACTGGAGGAAAGTGTAAATGACGGGGGCAAGAGGAGAGACATCCTCTGCGGTCATGTTGTTCTGTGATCTGTGGAAGCTGAGAAGGGGAGATGATACTGTGGATCTTCAGGTCCTGGTACGACTCAGTACAACTCATTCCCCTGAAGCTGAGACTTCACACACACAAACACACACACACACACACACACACAAAAGGCTGGAAGTGCTCACTCAGTGCAGTTTGTTTCTCAGGAGGCTGCATTCCTTCACTTACTGTCAAAGTCTCAGGTTGCTTCAGGAGGATAAAAAGTCTGACATGAGTGCAGCAAAGCCACAGCAGCAGAGATTACTATTAAAAGAGCAGAAGAGGTGCTGAGTAAACAGAACACATAGAAAATAAAGTCATTCATCATGTTGTTGGTATTTGTCCTATGGGTCTGCTGATTTTAACAACCTCCTTTTAACATCAGTAGCGCATGACGTAATTAGCGATTGGCAGCCTCTACCAGCAGCAACTCTGTGTTTTTCATTTTGGGCCTCTGGGTGGGATTTGGAGGAAAATCTGTTTTATTGCTCTATGGCACCAAACAGGAAGAAGGTGATGTTTCTGCAGGTCAGACAGAGATGAAGCTTTTACAGTTTCTGGCAGTGGAAAGATGAAAGGAGTGAAAGGCTGAAGGCAGAATCACTTCCAACATAGTTATCCTCTTCAGGACAGCCAAGAGAACAATAAGGGAAATGGGGAGTATGAGAAATAGTCATCTCGTCTATAACACGTTCTGTATTGTTTCTAAGATGTCATTGTTGTCATTGCTCCCTTCACTCCAGAGCTCAAACCGGTTGAACTTCGACAGGTCAAGTCCCTCCAATGTTCAGCCAGTTTGAGAGAGGAAGTGGAACTGACCTCTCATTCAAGCGGTGACATTTGTTTAAAGAAGACCTTCTATGCTTTTTTTGACTTCTCGCCTTTCCTTCAGTGCTTTATAAAGGTCCTTGTGCATGTAAAAGGTCATGACATTTAAAAAGGTCAAAGCCTGCACCAGCGGAAGCTCCTCTCTCCCGCAGAAAACAGTGCTCCTGAAACGCCTCGTCAGTAGTCTGGTCTCTAATTCTGCGACTTTGTGACATCGCACGACGTTACCATGTCACACGTTCGCATAATCTATAACTAACAAATATAATTGATTAAGCACAGCTGCTTTGTTGTTGTGGTGCTGGCTCAGGCGTGTGAGAGCAGGAGAGACTGGGTATTCGGGAGGGGGGCCTTAAAGAAAGGAGCTAAAACAGAGCGTTTCAGACAAAAGGGGAATACCGAGCTGCAGCACTGGACAGTATGACAAAACGGGTGTGTTGCGTGAACATTAAAGCATGTAAACTTATTCTAGTAAGTAACCCAAAATACAATTATGAACCTGAAAATAAGCTGAATATATGTCCTTTAACCTCTGGTTTTATAACTGCATGGTGAAATAACACAAGCAGCAGTAGCAGAAGGGATACTAACTGGCTGTATTGATTAATAACATTAAAATGCTGTTTAATTTACAACTTATTGGACTACTGTTGCCAGCCATGCAAGCCTAAGCAGCAGTGATTTTCATTTTATGCCTCCGAGTTGAATTTGAAAGGAAACCTTTTTTCCCCCGCTCCCTCTCTCTGTGGCACGATACAGGAAGAAGGTGATGTTCCTGCAGCTCAGACTGAGCTGACGCTTTGACAGTTTCTGGCAGTGGTAGATGACAGGAGTGAGAGGTATCTCAGAAGAATTACTTCCAACATGGTTATCCTCTCCAGTGAAGCCAAGAGAACAACAGTGAAGAAACATCAATGGGAGTAAAAAGTTGTATAATTTAAAACTTAGACCATTCTTCCAGCCCAACTAACAAAGGTCCCTGTCCATCAGTTTGTAAGTACACTGGGCTGGTGGAATTGGTCTGAATACAGTGGGACAGTGTGGCTGTGTCACCTGTGCATTGAGCTTGATTGATGCATTAGCTCACTCTTACTGGTTCATGTAGTTTGGTAATTCCCTCCATAGCTCCACCCGTCTTCTGGGTTGACCACGAGTGTGTAGGGATGGTTTATTCAATGGAATGCAAAAATAGGCAAGATCACATTATTCTAAGAACTCTGTAGATGTTCAATATATTGTGCCCAATCCGACCAATTGATACAGAATACAGGTTGTGCTTTTGTATTCAAACTGCCTGTGGCCTCATCGTTTGGCTCCGACAGAGGAAAGCAAACAGAGACAGAAGAGAGATTGTCTACACTGAAGGTCACTTGTGCAGCTGGTGTGATGCACTGCAGGGGTCACAGAGGTCAGGACAGAGTCAGAGTTCTTTGCTGGGTGAAAGAGCTGGAGAGGGTGATTAACAGGCACATGGAGAGAGGAGAAATGAATATTAAGCAGAGATTCAATCAGGCAGTATCTCACATCGTTTAGATTTTAGCTTTTTTTGTCAACACGTCACCTTTTTGTCAGCATGATCTCAGCATGACTTAACTTGGATGTTTGGTAAAATTATTTTGGGGGAAAACAATCCCCAGGTATCAGTGAGTTGAAGGCCAGTTAATATTTTCTTGGTGCAGTCTCTACCTCCACCTTGTGGGCAATCTTTGTCATTATCTTTCCAGGTGAGCAGGGCAAGTTCAAGATAATCCCTTGAGGTTATTTGAGAGGTCCAGTTGGTGCATCAATTCCACATTTTTATTTTTCATTTTTGTTGGGTTTAGGTTATTCCTTTGGTAATGATGAGTCGTGGTCTTGGACACAACGTTCATACATACAGTATGTCTGCTTAAAAGTAATGTTTTTTTTCATTTGAGGTATTGGTGTTGCAAGGTATTGCATCAGAGTTAGCGATTCCAGTATTGTGACAACACTGTGTTTGTGTCTTTCACAATAAACTGGCATAATAAAATCAACTTCTTACTGAGATGATTAACTTAATTTGACAATATTTCACTTTCAGAACCGCAACAGTTGGCTTTTACAGAGTTTCTACCCTAGGAGTATCATGTGCCACACTGTGTGTGATCTTACCACACAAAAGTAAAAAACAGTTCAACATTGTTACAGGGCTACAGTTGGCACATGCACAGTATAATCCGTCCAGTGATCCTTTGGACTGGTGAATCCACAATGTGCTGAATATTGAGACTGGTATTGAACATAGCACTACACACAGCAACTACAGGTGTTTGGTAGTTAAAGTTAAACTTAAAGTTGATTCTGGTTGAGCTGCAAGTGGAAGATGATGGGAAATGACTACTGGAATGCACACATTAAAGCTGCTTTATACATTTTAAAGCTCATTAGGGACACTAGATCTACTGCAGTGCACTTTATTCATCGTGAGCTTCTCTGGGTTTTTTGTTTGTTTAGTTGTTAGTTGTTTAGTTCAGATTTTAACTACACATGCTCATGTTTACCTGTACATTTTGATACCGGACCCACTTTTCAGGGATGAGCTTCGGTCACTCAAAGTCAGCTGTTCCTGCTGCGCTTCAGCTGTTCTTCAGTGCTGAAACGAAACAGATCGACCGTCACTGACCCTCCTCCTCCTCCAGAACACCACACAGCCACCCGTTCAACACGCCGTTTGAACGGCGTGTTGAACGGGTGGCACGTTTAACGTGAACAATTATAAATGTGATGAGGCATTTCACACACACAAAAGATAATTAAAAGGCAATCCACTGTGATGCGATGTTCGGAGAGAAACAGTTTCACTTTCGTTTCTCCTTCCAGCCTCTGTGTGTGTTTAGGTTGTGTTTTCCGGTCCTCGGCACAGTGCGGTGGTGTGTCATCGCTAAGTTTCGTTCCTGAGTTGATAAAAGTCAGCTGTGAGTCCCGAGGTCACAGGTGGGCGGAATGTTTTCATGGGGAGAGGACAGCCTGCGCGGCTTTCGGCTCAAACACGGAGCTCTGACCGACACTCACCGACATGATGGTGATGAGGATGAGGATGATGGTGATGATGATGGGGTCCAGTACGCAGACCTCGGTTATCACATCACGGACCTGTCAGCAGGTCACAGCGTGCTGGCCTTCTGCAAAAGTAATGGAAACTCGTTCATCATCAGAACGAACGAGAGCCAAGACGGGAGAAGAGTCCGAGGGAAGCAGAGTGAGCGTCATCTCATGGTTTACACTTAGATTTATTTATGTCGGATAATCAAGAAGGGGATTTTTTGTGTTATTCTCAGTGATGGTGAGATGACCCTGCTGTGTTTCCCTCCCAGAGTTTGTGACTTGTAAAGAGAAGATTGAGGCTGTGAGCTGTGGGGATGACACAGTCACACTGCTGTCAGACAGAGGACACGTCCTGCGTGTGGACGCAGCTCACACCTACATCCCTCGGTAAGAAGGAGCTGCTGTCAGTGTCCTGCACTTACAAGAAAATATGTAAACATGGTGCAAAATGGTGGTTTTGAAATGTTTTTAATCTGCACTTGGTTACATGCTGGTAAGCTCGTGGTCTCCTCTGTGTCTTGTTCTTTCAGACCAGTGGAGGCTTTGAGTAACATCACAGTCACTCAGGTTGCCTGTGGGAGCCATCATTCAGTAGCCCTGACCAAAGGTACAGCGAAGTGCCCTGGGTGTATGTGTCCTAAGTGTATAGGTAGTTGTGTCTGAGCTTTTCTGCCTTTCTGTAAATTGTATTTGTAGTGCTGAAAAGGAGTTGTTTAAGGGGACATTACAGCTAGAATATGATTACATGCTTTAATGCTCAGAAACACATCTGTGTCTTCACACGCCTGAGCCAGCAGCACTAACAACAACAGAGAAGCTGTGATAAATACATTTGTATGTGCTAAACAAGGTGACTCAGTGTGATGTCACCGAGTCACAGAATTAAAGGTGGGACTACTGACTAGGTGTTTCATTCATTTTTGTGGGAGATTCTGTCGGTGCAGACCTTTTTTTTAAAAATCTTTTACATGCACAAGAACCTTTATACAACAAAAGGAAAATAAATGAAAAAGCATCCGGTCTAAACACAAAGATGTTGATGGATTATTCTGAGTTAATATTGTTTGGGAAATGATGTTCTCTTTTTTGTCTTTAAAGCAATCTTTATTGTTTAAGTGTGCGTTTGTGTCTGTAATTTGGGTGAACTTACCCTTTAAAGTTTAAAGATCAGCTCATTGGCCCTTTAAAGTCATGTGTGTTGTGTTTACAAACACAGTGGCACTGTGAATGTCATTGCACCTCCTCACCAGCAGGGGTCTCTGTTAGATTGTTTAGAGCAGCAGATTGGACACAGTGAGGACACAATAGTTTGAAAAATGCAAAAATAAGTAGATAAATTAAGTGCTGAAAATAATGGCAACACCTTCCACTACCTGTGCTGTTGTCAAGAAATGTAGCTCTGCCATTCAGTGCACAGGGTTTAATGAGTCAGTCCATGGAAACGGTGTAAGCAAACTACAGTATTGTAATCTGGCCTATGCAGCTCACAAAGTCATGGTGATTCTCCCCAGATGGTCAGGTGTATATATGGGGCCAGGACTCCAGAGGCCAGCTGGGTCTGGGGAAGAGGAAGCTCGGCGCCAATTCACCCCAACACCTCCGATCTCTGTCAGCGATCCCTCTGGTCCAGGTCGCTGCAGGGGGAGAGCAGAGCTTCGCCCTCTCTGTGTCTGGAGGTGTGTTCGGCTGGGGCAGGAACGACTGTGGACAGCTCGGGCTGGGAGACAGGACAGGTACATATTATCTGTTTTTTTACTTTGATATATATATATATATATATTTCTTTAACATGTAAACCTTACATTTAATTTATTTTTTCTACAGACAGACATACACCTACTGCTGTTCAATGCCTGAACTTGAAGAAAACTGTTCACATTTCCTGTGGAAAGGACCACACTGTCACTCTGACCAAGGTGAAACACAGAAACATGGTAACACTTTCTAGTACAGTACAGAAACCTTTGGGTAGTTACTAAATATTCCTTATTTTTACTCCTCCTTTAAAGATTTCTAAGTAACTACTCACAATTTTGCATACCTATCATTTTGATACTCAGAGTCAATTAGAGCAGCAGACTGAGCCAAAACAATGAGCTGAAAGACACTATAACCTAAAGCTGAGGCTTAAATGCAGAGTTGTATGATAATTCAGCTTGGAAAGTTCTGACTACTTTACTGCCACTCAGTCAGCTTGTGTTCCTGTAGTCTGACCACGATGGTGTGCTCTACAAGCGACATGAACAATATTTACTGATGACTTAGATCCCACAGATTTGTAAATGTGAATTATAATGGGACTTTAACCACTTAACTCTGTTTGCTTCCTCAGACTGGTGCAGTGTTCACATTTGGCTCTGGTCAGCATGGACAGCTCGGGCACAACTCATTCAGCGATGAACTGCGACCTCGGCTGGTTGCAGAGCTCTGGGGGGCAAAAGTCACCAAGATCGCATGTGGACGGTACAGTAGATCACCGTTTATTGTTTTTATTTTAATTTCTGTTCTCCCCAATTTCAGTTGTAGCAGTTTCACCACGTCAAGCTCCTAGTTAAAACAACGTCAGTGTCTCTCTATTAGTTCCAATTGACACAGAAAAAAACCCTTGTGTTTATAAAGAGAACTATAAAGGCACTCCCTCACTTTGGGTGAGACTGTGTACCTGTAGAATTTGATCCTCTGTTAATTGTTTTATTATACCATCAGAATAATCATAAAGACACAGTAGACACTACAGCAACAACTACAACACTGGCATTTGTCTGGAGTATCACTTTGGAAAAAGAATAGAAACTCCGATGATGATTTAACTGTCTTTTGAAACCAGGGTTGACTACTAAACTGTAACTTTTAAACAGACAACCAAAGATTACATGAATTATGTCTTGGAAGATAATTTCCCTCAATAAAATATTGCAAGAGGCCAGGAAGCTTCTCCAGTGAAAATGATAAAAGGAAAAGTAGTCAGTCAAAGTACTTACGTCTCTGATGACACTGAAATGTTTTTTTTTGTGATATACCATCTACTCAGACATCACACATTAGTACTAACAGACTCCAAGAGGATCTACTCCTTCGGACGTGGAGAAGTAGGTCAGCTGGGACACGGAGAGGAGAGTCATCCGTCTGTGCCGCTTCCTGTTCAACTGCCCCGAGGTAACTACATTTCTGTAATAAGTGAATAAAAGTATGTGAATTCAAGAACTGATTTCATTAAAAAGATTACACTTTGCTTCCATCACTGTTCCAGACTCAGCTGATGATCCAAAAATTACAAACATCTTCGCAGGAGGAAACTGTTCGTTTGCAACACGCACGTCTGATGAGGTACCAACACAAACACAGAAAACACAAGCCATGATGGTTGAAGGTGTAAGTGTGCTAACATTAACTCCACCTGTTTCTTTTACAGGAAGTTCATGATGAATCAAACATCATGAACAATGTAGCAGAGCATTGTCTTGATGGCATGATTGACAAATGGATCGCAGAATGTGATTCAAAGTCATGGAAGAAGATAAAACAGTAAGAATCTATAAAGCAGTAGCATGTTTTTAATTATCTCATTATTTTGTTGAATAGCCTGATGTTTTATGACTGGAATGGAATAATTCATTTCGAATAATAATAAAAAAAACTTTTTTTCTGTCAGTTGACTAAAATTGTTAAATCTTCACAGGGAAATTCACAGGACATTTTCCTCTGCATCCTGTGTGAATAAAAGCTTCCTTGAACAAAGGTAAACACAGTAGCTCTGTGCATGATCAGCACTTACTTTCATCTGGTGAATTTACACCAGTACGGCCTTACCTGTAGATAGTTAGTCAACTTCTTTGGTGTAGACTGAAATATCTCCACAGCTATTGGATGGATTGTGATGAACTTTGCCACAAAAAAATCCCAGATGTTTGTATTTATCTTAAAGCAACACTCTGACTAATTGCAGTTTTTTCATCTTTGTGTTCCTAGCAAAGACAAACATTTCCAGACATCACCAAAGTACTCTGGCCTGAAATTGTCTCTTGCACGACGTGCCTTCAAGAAACTGGTGAAAAAGGACAATGTTATGGCTGAGGTATGTAACTGAAATGTTTGAAATGTGTATGAAGTTTGTTTTGTCTGCTCAGTTATCTTTTTTTTTGTCTTTCTTTAATTATTGCATTGTCTGCATAAAGATCACATGCATTTTCATGTTCACACTTCCATCAAGGGTGTCTGCTAGAAATTGTTTTGCTTTAATACTTATAAAACACCTTATTGTTCTCATACTGTGAGTTGCTGCAGCACCTCTATTCATCTGTTTTTATGAAGGCTCCGCTTTAGTGCCTGTCTCTTTAAGGCCACCCTCCCGAAACTGAAATCTGATCAAGCGCCACCCACTGTTTTTTTGCATTAGTTCTGCTGGTGTGTTTGCAACCTCAGCTATGCTGGGGCCGTGGCTGACACAATGAGTGTATAGTTGTGACGTCACCACCTTAAGGAAACCCTGATGGTTCATTTGATGGCACATTTTCTGAAAACAGGCTATTTGCATTTGTCTTAGGCTTTTAAGATTGTTCCAATTGTAATTTACTCTGAACACCACCCTGAGCGGTGACACATGCACTCTACATTGCTCCATCCAGTTGCTGGTTGATGAGTGACTCTTGTGATTCTTTTCAAACCGACAGGTTGAGGCTACCGTCCAGCACTTGCTTCCTTCCCTTGATAGGAACCCGGTGGGTGTGGAGGGGTTGAGGATCCACCTGCTTCTCATGGAGCTCCTGTATGTGATCCAGAGACACAAACGGCAACAAACGAGCACAAAGCTTGCTGAGGCAGTCGCTGCTGCAGTACTACGCTTGTCTGATGACAGCCTCCAGGTCATAGGTACTGTCTCCGCCAAACGTTGCATAATATTTTGATTCTGTGTTTTTTGTTTTTTTTTGTATAATGGACATTGTACAATGAACGCAACATAATGTAGAAACCCACAGTTTCTGAGTGCAACACAACTATCATAAATACAAATCGTACAAATAGTCATTCAATGGATTTACACAGTTACCTCTCTGTAGAGCAGTATCTTATTGTGAGTGGTGGACTCCGCCATTCCATGCTGGATTTAGATTGCCCACTGATTCCTTAGAGTTTCACAGAATACAATGCTGATGATTTGTTACAACGGTTAACACTGGCACTATCAAAAGTGAAAAAGAAAAAGAAGGAGCAGCCACAGTGAGCTGTTAGCTGAGGTGCAGGTGACAGGCTGCACAGCTCCTCCTCCTCAAGATATCCAACAAATCTCCATGTTGTCTTCTTCAGGAGACTGGTGGTCCTCGCTGTCACCCTCCACCGTGGTTAAACATGTTAAGGTGTGGAAGCAGGCCCTCTCAGAGGTCATGTCCTTTAAGCCTGTACCTCGCAACTCTGGAGTCAGAAACCTGCTGCTAGTGCTCCAGTACATGTACAACGTAAGTATCGCATGTTCCTGTATTTTCTGTAATTTTCACAGAGCCAGATCCTCCTGTTACTATAAAGTAAAGCTTCTATTTTATTGAACTTTTCACCTAATACATAAACCTTTTTTAATTTAAAGGCCAACAGCAGGATTGCAGAACCACAGAGGTTGCCAGAAAATGATTTTAATGTGTTGATTGACAAAGAGTTTCTTCGTGAGGATCTGCGGTTTTGGCGTTCAAGGCTGAAACACAAGGTAAAAAAACAACTGGTTGATTAGATCATGAGCAAAAGCCATGTGCCTGTACATCATGGGTTTAAATCCACTTCATGATAGTTGCCAAGTCATTGCTTCCTTCCCTTGCCCTTTGTTTCTGTCACTTTTCAGAAAATATTTTTTTCAATAGTTGCCATTTAAATTTTCTCTTAAATGTGAAGACTGTGTACATTTTCCCCTTTTAGAAGGCGAATGCAGAGCCACTCATCCTCTGTAGTTTTCCAATCGTGATGGATCTGCAGTCAAAGAAATTGGCTTTTGATATGAATGCTACTAGCACCAAGGTAACCAGGCCTTGAATTGTTCTTCATGAGCCTTTGCACACAATAATGTCAGGTTTTACCATTGCAGTACACAACACAAAAATAGTAAAATAATTTTGTTTATTTTTTCCAGTGGGAAACAATTTTTCAAATCATCTGCAGTATGCCATTTGAATATGGTTTCCCATTACCTCAAGATGTATTCTTTGAAATGGACTTGAGGAGATCATCGGTTTTGGAAGACACCTTCAAACAAATGGCTACTGCTCATCACACTGACTACAAGATGCCACTTGTGGTAAATGTGTAGACTTTATCTGATAACCATAGCATGGCCAAAGTCACATGTTCTTGTATAAACTCCTGTTTCAGCCGCAAAGCTAAGTTTGTGCACTTCCACTTTGTCTTCCAGGTTTACTTTGATGAAAACCGAACAATCGATAATCTCTGCAAAAAAGACTTTTTCTACAAAGTCTTTCACGACATGGTGTCACCTGAATCTGACATGTTCATGTTCAATGACACTGAAAGGCTGGCATGGTTCCCCTCCAAAGTAAGTATTTAAATTCTCATACATAAAAATTATTGCTGAACAATAGACTCAAAAATGTATTTGATTTAATGGCTCCCCCCCTGAGGAATAACAAGGAAACAATATATAAACAATATAACTGAAGGTTTTACCTCATCGAAACATATTAATCATTAATCCTATATTCAACACCAGGCAACACAGGATGACCAGAGATACTTCCAGTTTGGGGTTCTGTGTGGATTGGCTTTGTACAACGGCTGCATCATTCACCTACCCTTCCCACTGGCTCTATTCAAGAAGCTGCTGGGTGTAAAGCCTTCACTGCAGGATTTGTTGGAACTCAGCCCAGTTGTTGGAGCGTAAGAGGAAATATATGTATATTTAAAAGACACATTTTTGGTTTTAGGTGTTGACTTTCTGCTCAGAACACTGGACATTATATTTGATATTTTAAATATTATTCCTTTTTTGTGTTTTAAGGAGTCTGCAGGACATTCTGGAAGACTACCAAGATGACGACTTGGAAGATATGGAGATGGATTTTGTGGTAGGTGTTTCACAGTGGCGAAAATGTTATTCATCCTTTTTATGATATACGCCAGAAACTCAATTATCATGTTAGCACTATCGTCTCCTTTCTTTCAACTGATCAACAGATCAACTGGGATGGGATAGAGGTCAACCTGGATCCTAAAAATCCTGAAAAGCCGGTGACAAGTCAAAACAAGTAAGAACCATTTAAACATAGACCAAAGTTGTGCATTAAGAGTGAACGCAGTTTCAGCTTCGTTAAGCTAGATAATGTTACAAGTCATCCAACACTTAATGTGCTCAAAGCAATTCTTTAGGACAAGCAAATGGCTACTATCAGAGGGGTTGAAAGGAAGATATAATTGCATATCATCTGTATAGAAACAGTATATCTGGTAATTATGTGGCCAAGGGTACACACCTAAAAGAGAAAAGAATGAGACCCAGAATTAACCCTTGAACACCACAAGTAAGTTTTGTATGAGGAAATGAAGCAGGTTCCACAGCAAGATGCCTGTCCGAAAGATAGGATTTCAATCAGTCTTTTCTTGGAATAAAGCAGAACAGAGCAGTCAATAAGTAAACAATATAAGATGTAACATTAAAATGTAAAAGACTGAAAATGTCTTAAAATGAGAAAACATTTGTTGTACATTTTCTTTAATTTTGGTGTCTCATCCCAATTGTTTCCAAAAATTGTGAAACCCAGAGAAATTCATAATTATATTCAAGGTAACAGTGGATTTCATTTGGTCACTTGTTGCTATGACTTTGGGGAAAGATTCCCAGAGCAAGGATGAAAGTCTGCTACTGTGACTAAACATTATGTGAATGAAACTGAAAAAAACATTACTTCATAGTAGATAGATTTCTCATTAACAAGACTCATCAATCTATATCTTTTGTTTTAATTGTTTTGATTGAGATACCCGTATCTTTCAGAAGTGTATGTGGTCCATGTAACAGATGTATGGATCTACTGTATTTGCTGACTTGAAACTTTAATCTTCTTAACAGGAAGGAGTTTGTGGATGCCTACGTGAATCACGTCTTCAACACATCGGTGGAGGGCGTGTTTCAGGAGTTCAAGCGAGGCTTCTTCCAGGTGTGTGACCGCGATCTGGTGAAGCTGTTCCGACCAAAGGAGCTGCAAGAAGTTTTGGTGGGCAAGGACTTGCTTGACTGGGCAAAGCTGAAAGAGGTACGGTCTGAAACCAGATCTCCTTATAGTCCAGTTTTCTCTGAAGCTCCGTCTGATGTATCATATCCTCATGTGCTGAACACTGCAAATGATTATAACTGTCTTTAACAGATGTAACTGTAACAATCTGTTTCACTGTTTTTAGAACACAAGCTATGAGGGGGACTACCATCCAGGCCACCCCACCATACAGATGTTTTGGGAGGTTTTTGATGAACTAAATGAGGATCAGAGGAAAGCTTTCCTTTGTAAGTATTGTACCTGATTTAAACATATTAAAAAATATTACTAGGGCTGTTAAAATAACGCATTCATTTCTGTTTATTCATTCTAGAAAAAACAAAACATGAACACATTCCACAGCAGCTTTGTAAACATGATGGAGGCAAATAACTAAAGGGTGCTGAGCACAGGCCTACTGAATTGAGAAGTCCCACTCCAGCCAGTGTTTCTAACTGTCAAACAGTTACCATTCTCTTGGGCTGTGGTTAGTAGCTGGGGGTTATACCATAGCTACCAGATGCTGTCATCTCACCATGATTAACAACTTTAGCATGGATATTAGCATAGATACAAATAGCAGCTGGAGAATTTATTGGTCAATAAATGGTCAAACTGTAACCTGTACTAAGCTCACTACAGTTACCCTGTTCTCAAGTCATGCCAGTCTTTCACACCAAAGGCCAAACTTGGTGGATGACATCAAAGTCCCAGATTTTTCTGTTGTCCATTACATTTTAGCAACAGCTTTAAGCTAAATTGTCAATTTTTAATTGTCAAAAATTATAAAACATTGTCAAGAAAGATCATAAAAATACCAAAGCACTCATTGGAGTGGGGCTTCAGTACCACACCTAGATGGAGCTGTTGACAGGAGCACGGTTTTGTGCAATTTATGCAGCAAGGAATTTTCTAACCATCAGAGTTCTTCAAGATTAAAATATCACTTCCTTTTAAAGTTTAGAATGTCCATTTATTCATTGATTCACTCGTCTACCAAAATCCATTTACATTGAAATATTTTTAAATGCTCATGGCAACAATCAGTTTCGATTATTTAATCACAAAGCTTGTAATTAGATAATTTTTTTAATTGCTTGACAGCCCTAATATATATTTCAGCAGCAACCTTGAGGCTTCATGATAGTTTATTGCATTTGTTGTTCTGTACACTTGTCATCTGATAAGTTTGTGAGAAAACGCACAGTAGATAGTGGTTGTTTGGGATCAATACAAGAACTGCAATGGATTACATTATGTCTGAATCACCTATTTTGTCTAGAGGGAAGGATGGTACCTAGATAAGGATGTTACAAAAATACTAAAATGAAAAAACTCACCACTTCTCCTCTGCCAGGGTTTGTGACAGGCTTTGAAAGGGTGCCGATTCTTGGCATGGAAAAGATCAAGATGACAGTCAGAGTTGTTGAAGTCCAGGACCTCTCCTACGACCAGTACTACCCGCAGACACATACGTGTTTCTCAACTCTGGAGCTTCCCTTATACTCAACTAAAGAGATCATGCAAACCAAGCTGATAGAGGCCCTGAGCAACAACAAAAATATCTACAAGTGATGGTGAGGCTGTACTGAAACTATTCACCGCACCTACAGAGAAGAGGATATTGTAATAGAGCTCTTTATAAATGGATGACAGAGAGCAGCCTTTGTAGCTATTGCAAATGTATCTTTGTTTATGCAAAAGCAAGTCTTTTTGATGATGATGGTGTGTATATAGTGAAAATTCTGATATAAATAGTACATACTGTACTATATAAGTTGCAGTAAGTCTTAAGTAAGTTATTTTACTACATTGCCTTTCACAAGTGTCTCCTCAGGGGATAAAGAGGGTTAAATAGTTTGTTATTTTGGGGCCAAGTTGAACCAGATATGTTACATACAGTAAAGCAGTATTACCTACATTTATGTTCACTGTGTATGTTGGTCATATGTAAATGTTTTGATGTTAGAGCAATAAAAAAATACATTCTTCTCACCTTCTCTGCTGTGGAATAACTGATAAAACCCAACATAGATATGAATTGAGTCAAAGCAAATACATTAAGTAACTGCTTTCCAAATGCATAGTTAAGACAATTAAATAAAACAGTCCATCTTTTTTATTATCTCTGTTATTGAGGTTGCATACATTGATTGTAAAGATAGAAAAACAGCAGGTTTTCATTAAACCACAAATACACTAGAACCTTAATAGCAGTTCTGAATCTTACTGCTGCAGACAGTCAGCTGGGTTAATATAAGTTTAAAGGAAATAACACAACACATATATATATAAAGTATATGTGTTTAGGAGATATAGTATATATATAGTATACTGCATATGTAGAAAGGATTACCATCTACCGTTTGTTGAATAGTGTTCAAGACTTGAGGTGGGCCCCCTGCTAATAAAGAGTTGATCCAAATAGTATTGATTTTGAAAAGGAAGAAGAATGCTTAGAATAAAAATGGAGATATCTCTGATTCCGCTGTACCGATTTCAATAATTTGTTTTTAAAATTTCCATCACTGTCCACCAGTGTTCTAGGAGTGCAATGTCAGACCAGTGGACTGCTTTTCAAAACCTACATTACCCACAATGCAATTTAGCCACTGAGTGACATCGCTGGAGGCAATTTATAAGATCATATGAGGCTTTATGTTACTCTTTCACGTATGAAGTAGTACTCCCCAAAACCTGTAAACACACTTTAATGTGTTGTATTGGTGGAGTTTTATTGTTCAGGTTGGATGTGTAGTAGTATTTGAATGGGTAATCTAATGGCAGTTGGGAAAGCAGTGATTAGTGAGCCCAGCCAATGTGACTTTTTGTGGTTATGCTGTGGTATGTGCAAGTGTGTATGGCTGTATATGTGGTGGAACCCAGGAATAATACCACAGACTTGTGCTGGTGCAATAAGGATCCTAAGGAAGCCAAGCCTCTTCTTGAAGAGCCTCTTTTCTCCCTTTCTTTCACTTCATTAATCATTTCAGAGACTAAGTCCCCTTTATTTTACTTCTTTGTTTTCTTCACATTTAATCTCTGCTCAAAAACCCTTTGTTAATTTAAGATTTAGTGTAGTTTCTTTAAGAAGGGGCAGTACAAATGAATAAAACACATGTTCTCATTTTCATCTGTAGTCCCCTGGGCAATTCTTAAAAATGCTCTCTGAAAAACAATAAAGCAAGAAGAAAACATAGCCTACATATTTTTTATTTACTGTTTCTGTTTCACCCCTTTTGCTTCAATGTGTCTTTTGAGTGTATGTTTATGTGTGTGTGTGTGTGTGTGTGTGTGTTCTTATTTTTATGTCTTGTATTAAATTGTTTTTTGAATTAAATGATTAATGTTACAGACGTGTGGAGCAGAATTATAATTTGAAAATACCAATGTGTTTTATTGAACTGGGAATAATGCAATGTATTCATCAAACCAAACAAAATGGATCCCTCATTATTTTTGTATTGTTATTATTGTTTTTCCTCTGAGCATGGTGGGCAGAGTGACGCTGGGAAGGAAGTCAGTCGAATATGGGAACCTGGGATCTTTGTGCCATTACCATAAAAAAACAATACAACAATATACAAACACTTGTGTTTTCAATTCTGCTGCAGCAATGCAACAGCTTCAGTTTCACTTTCGTTTTCCTTTCTCTGCAAATGTCCCTCCTCCTATCACTGACTCAATGGGCGCGTGGTTTTCACTTCGTCATGTTGAGGGAGTTTACATAGTTAATGAATAAAGTTTCGTTTCTCCCTGACAGAGCCGAGTCATATAAATCAGCCCTCGGTCTCTCAGAGTCACTTCAGCAAAATGTTTTCGTGGGGAGAGGACAGTCAGCAGGGCTTTCGGCTGAAAGACAGACCGACAGGAGACAGGGTTCACTTTTTAAACCTCCGTTTCCACATCGCGGACCTGTCAGCAGGTCACAGAGCGATCGCCTTCGTCAAAAGCGATGGAGAGGCGTCCATCATTCGCATGGACGAGAGCGACGACGGCAGAAGAGCCCGAGGAAAACAGAGTGAGCATCAGCCTCGTGTTTCTGTCTTTGTGTGACACATGTACTTGACTTCATTCTGTCGAAGATTTAGTTTAAGGAAGTACTTTTTTTTTTTTTTAATTCACTGATCCATTGCCACCTGCTGTGTTTCTGTGGCCTGTGTACTTACAGAGCATGTGAAATGTCCTGAGAAGATTCAGGCTGTGAGTTGTAGTGATGATACAGTCACACTGCTGTCAGAGAGGGGCACCCTGTTCTGTGTGGACCCAACTCACACTCCTTTCAGTCCAAGGTATGCAAAATAGGAGGGTTTTTTTTTTGTGTGTGTGATGTGAGTTTGTTTATTTGTTGTTTGTCTTGTCTTTGGTGAAATCTGCTTTTGAATTATAGTAGCACAAAAAAAGAATTTCCCAACTTGGGATTAAAATAGTAAAATAATTAAAAAAAACAAAAACAAAAAAAAACAAGTGTTTATGTGCTGCTTCCTGTTGTTTCAGGACACCAGATGTTTTGTGTAAGATACCAGTACTGCAGGTTGCTTGTGGGAGCCAGCATTCAGTTGCCCTTGCCAAAGGTACAGTAGAACACAGTAGATTACAACTGAATGCAAGTTTCGGTTGGTTCCTATCACAATCATGGATGCCCTTGGGTCGGGGGATTAGACACAAGCACAGAAAATGTTAAAATCGTCCTATATGTGTCTGTACCTGTGATTAGCTCCTCTTTCCCCAATACATTTAGTTGATCACAGTATGGGCTTTGTAAACCATTCTATTAACTGCTGTTGATGAGCTGGAAAAAACGTCTCAGCTCGTATTGAGACATATGATTACAAGATCATTTTTTAAATTATAATAACATAGCAAAAAAACAAACAACAACGATAAAAGTGTTTGAGGATGCAGATTAGAGCATTGAACATAGCACTATTGAGCTCACAGAGTCATGCTGATTTATCCTCAGATGGTCAGGTGTATACATGGGGCCAGGACTCCAGAGGCCAGCTGGGTCTGGGGAAGAGCCAGACCTGCACTGATTCACCCCAACGCCTCCGATCTCTGTCAGCGATCCCTCTGGTCCAGGTCGCTGCAGGGGGAGAGCAGAGCTTCGGCCTCTCTGTGTCTGGAGGTGTGTTCGGCTGGGGCAGGAACGACTGTGGACAGCTCGGGCTGGGAGACAGGACAGGTACATATTATCCTATTTTTTTAATAGAATACGTATTTCTTTAACATGTAAACCTGACTTTGAATTTCTTTTCTACAGACAGACATACACCTACTGCTGTTCAACGCCTGAACTTGAAGAAAACTGTTGACATTTCCTGTGGAAAGGACCACACTGTCACTCTGACCAAGGTGAGACACAGAAACATGGTAACCTCATGTTACCACTTTTTATTGCTTGAAAAGCATACGGTTCTAGAAATGAGACTGAAATGAAGGAAAGTGCAACTTACAGATACCAGTTTAAAGGTTTACTTCTGAGCACACTCCACAAGCCCGGGTGTTTCTGCAAAGTTGAGCTTTCCTCACTGAAAACGAAAAAAAATGTATTTAGGGATTCAAAGTTCGGACTGCCAAATTCAACAGGCGTGGTTTAATTCTGGAGAGCTGCTCTGTGTCATTATCATATTTGTGTCATCAGTTAATATTTCAATATGAATTACTGTAAACTGACACTGAATATGATCCGTACGATTACGATGATAGGGAAGATTAAAAACGGTTATTAATTGGTGCCTTTTTATGAAAAAGAGAGTACTACCTTCTTGCATCTCACAGAGTAAGCGGGACTTTAAACTATGGTTGTCTGGTTACTTTTATAGGATGGTGCAGTGTTCACATTTGGCTCTGGTCAACATGGACAGCTCGGGCACAACTCATTCAGTGACGAACTGCGACCTCGGCTGGTTGCAGAGCTCTGGGGGGCAAAAGTCACCAAGATCGCATGTGGACGGTACAGTACAATGACAAACTTTAACACATGTGCAATTATTCTGAGCCAGTTTTACTCATTACTAACGCAGTTTTAGCATTGGAGTTTTATTTAAATGTTTTGCATCCTTCATTTAACCAAAAGACATAGTAAACAGCTATAGCGAACACAAACCCAGTTTTACACAGATAGCTGTTAAATGCCAGGCTGTAGATTTGCATTTTGAGGGCGTTTTGTTGTGTGTGAGAACATCACAGAGGGATTCAAGAAAGGTGTGTGACTGACTCAACGACTCAAGCTATAGACTAGTAAATGGGTGCTTGGATGCTGTAAAACATCGTTGTTGCCATTAAACTATCCTTTGTTCTAAACTGTTTTCTCAATCAGACATCACACATTGGTGTTAACAGACTCCAAGAAGGTATACTCCTTTGGGTGCGATGAGCAAGGTCAGCGGGGACACGGAGAGGAGAGTCATCCGTCTGTGCCGCTACCTGTTCAACTGCCACAAGGTAACTACAATTCTCAAATAATTCAAGTGAATGTCAAGTCAAATGTATTTATGAGTAATGTATTGAATACAAATACAGCACACTTTGAAATTCTATTGACATTCTCATGACAGCTTAGAAATTCCCATGCCCAGGCCAGTTTAAAGATATAGCTGCATGAGTATGGCATGGTTAAAATGACATTTTGATGATAGAAAGGTAACGCACACTAAGTGTTGTTGGCTGATCACTGGGCTGGTAGAAAATAGAAAAAAGTGTTGCACACTCTGGCTCCATATGCATTTTTTCTTTATAATTGACGTTTCGGCCCTCAGGCCTTCATCACAATCAACAACCATACTGAGACACACCACTAGGGTGAGGCTAAAAACGTTGACAGTGATAAGATACAGCCAATCAAACAATTTCAAGAGTGAAAGGACACAATGTTTCATACCACATGTAAAAATCAAAATGTTACAATGCAGCTTAAGACGAGGCATAACTTTTATTCTATTGTTATTTCAGACACTACCAATGGTCGCATGATTACAAACCTCTACGCAGGAGGAAACTGTTCATTTGCAACTTGCACATCTATTAAGGTACCTACACAAATACTAACAACACAGACCATAATTGTTGGAGGTGTAATAATACCTTTAACTGATCATTTATCTAAAACAGATTGTTTCCTTTTCAGGAAGTCCATCAGGAGTCAAACACTGACAATGTCAACAATGTAGCACAGCAAACTATTGATGATATGATTGACAGATGTGCCTCAACATGTGATTCAAAATCATGGAAAAAGATAAAACAGTAAGCAGTTTTTATTTTCTCAGTGTAGAATTGGTTTGTTGATCGGACCAGTGTTTTATGACTTTTAATTGGCTCTGAATCACTTAAACTGTTTTCTTAATGTCATTGGCTAACACTAAGAAACCTTCACAGGGAAATCCACGAGATGTTCTCCTCTGCCTCCTGTTTGACTCAGTTGTTCCTTGACCAAAGGTAAACACCATCGTGTGCATGATCTTCACTACCTTGTATCTGGTGAATTACATCACAATTACATGTATTGTTTTTGTCCTCATAGCAAAGATAAACATTTCCAGACGTCACCGAAGTACTCCGGCTTGAACTTGTCACTTGCAAAACGTGCTTTCGAGAAACTGATGAGGAATGATGATGTCATGGCAGAGGTATGAACTTGAAAAGTGACTCTCTATGTTTGGCATCTGATCAGTAATTGACAAGGAAGGTTGTGAAGTTTACTCTATACTCAGCTATTAAGTTATGTTTTTTCAACAGGTTGAGGCTGCCGCTCTACAGTTGATTCCCTCACTTGATGAGAAACCACTGGGAGTGGAGGGGCTAAGGATCTTCTTGCTTCTCACTGAGCTTCTACATGTGATCCCGAGACACAAACGGCAACAGAGCACAAATCTTGCGGTTGCACTTGCTGCTGCCATACAGAGACTCTCTGCTGAAAGCTGCCAGGTCACAGGTACTGTGAGAGATAACAGTATGAATGTTTGAGAGGCTTCATTAATCATTGGATCATGTAATATTGCTGTCATTTGACTGACAGTCAAAAAGTTTCCACTATCATAGATTAATGAATAACTAATGCCCTCCCTGGTTTGTTGGCTAAATGTAATGTAATGTGGTGGCAGGTGTCATGTGTGGACTGTGGCCCACTTCTTGAAATCTATTTTAAAATGTAATTGTTAATTTATTAGCATTCATTAAATTATATCAAATAGTTTAATAATGACAAAAGTCATGGACTTCTTTATAAACTTTGTTAGTTAATGTGAATCATTTCTAATTGTATTTTATTTATTTTTTACGGTGTAGTGTTTTTTCCCCGTACTCCACACTCCATAATTGTGACATGTATTCTGTTGTAAAATGCTCACTGACTGTCTGAACATCTCCATGTTGTCCTCCTCAGTGGACTGGTGGTCTTCACTGTCGCGCTCCACCATGATTAGACATGTTAAGGCGTGGAGTCAGGCCCTCTCACTGCTCCTGTCTGTTCTGCCGGCACCTTGGGACTCCAGAGTTAAAAACGTGATGCTGGTCCTCCTGAACATGTACAATGTTAGTATGAGTTCTCTTTTAATGCAAATTTTAAACCACACCAAATTGAATCCAGCTCAACTTGATTCTGTGATGGTTTCTGTTTCCTACCAGTCTTTCACCTTATTAACACTACCTAAACAAATGTGTTTTAAAGGCCAACAAAAGGATTACAGGAAGTCGGGGAATCCCGGAAAAAACATTCTGTTTGGAGATCAACCAAGCATTTCTCCAGCAGGATCTGCAGCGTTGGCGTTCAATGACACATGTGGTAAAAACCTACAGACAAAAATATTTTGAACCCATTGTCATTGCCTATTTATTGCTGTTTATTGTCATTTAAAAAAAACACCTATTAAAAAAAAATCTATGATCATCACGGCTACATTTTGGTAAATTAAAATACTGAATATTCTTTTTTCAGGATGAGAATCATCGGCCGCTTATCCTTTGTAACTTCCCATTTGCAATGGATCTGAAATCGAAGGTCATGGCAGTTTACATCAATGGTACACAGCAAGCAGTTCCAGGTTTGGTGTTCCAATGGCCTTTTGGATGGGTTCCCAATTCAGATACTCGTTTGGAACTGAATCTGAGGCGAGAGTCACTTTTGCAAGACACCCTGGAGCAACTGGCTGCCACTGATCACAGTGCCTTCAAGAGGCCACTTCGGGTAAGTATTTAGATATGACCTGTTGGTTAAAGATCAGAGGAATTATTTTGTAGCTACCCTCATATAGGTCTCTAACATAATTTTTTTTTGTCTCTCAGGTCTACTTGGATGGGGACCCGAAGGTCACGGATGTCTACAAAAGAGACTTTTTTCACGATGTGTTTAATAAGATGGCCTCACCTGAATTTGGGATGTTCGTGTTTAATGACCCTGAAACCCTGGCATGGTTCCCCTCCAGAGTAAGACTTATATATCCTTAAACAGGAAAAATAGTTTTGAACTATAGACTCAGGATATTATAAATGGATTTGTCCTTTCCTTTCCACAAACCATGAACACTCTCAAGCATACATTCAAACAAGTGCCTGAGGTTTTCTACTTTTATCAATTCAGGCAAGGGAGGAGAGGACAAAGTTCTTCCTGTTTGGCGTTCTGTGTGGATTGGCCCTGTACAACCAGAGTATCGTATACCTACCATTCCCCTTGGCTCTGTTCAAGAAGCTACTCGGCGTGCAGCCAACACTGGACGACATGAAGGAATTCAGCAGTGTTGGAAAGTCAGTATTCTTCTTCTTATTAATTCCAATTTATGGTTTTAAATTGTGATTCTGAAAGGTCACAATAGATTGTAAATACTGTTCAGTTAGCAAGTAAACTTAATGTTTTTTTTTAAGGACTCTGCAGGGCGTGTTGGACTGTGAAGATGATGTCATGAATGGCTTGTGCTTTTCGGTTGGTGTTTTACTCCACCAGTAATCTGTCTCATTTATCTGTGTTAAGTATTCCAAAGGTTTTGCAGTTATATCACCAGCCTCTTTTTTTAATATAATTAGCAGATAACCTGGGATGGGACAGGCATTGAACTTGATCCCCAGAATCCTGAAAAGCCAGTGACAGGACAAAATAAGTAAGACTTTAAAATATTGAATCATAGTGATATATGTGACCTGCACCCAGTGTCAGAGAATGTTTGTTGAATTGAAACTTTAATCGTCTTAACAGGAAGGAGTTTGTGGATGCCTATGTGAATCATGTCTTCAACACATCAGTGGAAGGCGTGTTTCAGGAGTTCGAGCGAGGCTTCTTCCAGGTGTGTGACCGCGATGTGGTCACACAACTGTTTCAGCCGGAGGAGCTGCAGGTGGCGCTGGCGGGCAAAGATGTCTACGACTGGGCAAAGCTGAAACAGGTACAGGCCAAAACTCAAGCTCCTCCTCTTCGTTGCAACTAATTACTGCATCATCACGTTTGATTTTAACATTTCAAACATTTTAACTGTATTTTTCTTAACTTAAACTAGAATACACTTTATGGAGGTATATATCATGCTGGCCACCCCAACATACAGATGTTTTGGGATGTTTTTGAAGAACTGACTGAAGACCAGCGGGAAGATTTCATTTGTAAGTATCCCACCTGTCAAGCTTTTCATTGTAGAAGCTTTTAACAAGAACAAGTTAAATGTATCCTGTTTAAAATGATATTCTAAAAATGATTTCCGTGGTGTAAAAATGAAACAGATGGTAACAGGTGATGGCTACATCTATGTCAGAATATTTAGCCTGTGTTTCTTTACAGCCTTATTATTTCAGAGTTAAGACAATACAGACATTATTGAGGCTGTGACCTTACAGAGATATCTCGGTCCAGTTACACTAATCCCAATAATGTAGTAATTGGAGTTATCAGCATTAACTAGTTTTTGGATCAGTTCTCCAGCCCTGCAGAGCAGTGTTACTTTTCACAGACAACATACTGTAATGGTTCATTGTTGTGAGGGCAGACCCTTAATAAGGAAACATATATTATTATTTTTTTTACAGTTAACATTGCAGGTACATTAGCAGACCTCACATTATACAGTAGAACCCACACATTAAGCATATTGTCATGGCAGATATAATGACATTAGTCACAGAATTAAGTAACACCGCAAATTAAAGGTACAATATGTACAAATTCAGTTTGAAAACATTAAACACTTCACTAGAACTTTGAACAGAAGGTGATAGAATAGCAGTTGGAGGTTTCCAAGGGAGTTAATGGACTTCAGAAACATGCACAAAGCTTTGTGGAAATTATTTGTAAGATCCTTATCATGTCAGTTGATATTTGGCTTTAATGCCATTCTACTGACCACAAACTGACTGACAGTCACTGAGCCTGAAGCTTTTGGAGTGTTTTGAACTTCCAAACTTTTGATGTTGATGGTAAGCTTCAGAGGTCTCTGAAGGAGTAGCTTTAGCTGCTCTGTTTTTTTCAGATGAAGCTGATGCAAAGATGTAAACTAAGATTCCTACTTTCTGTCCATGGGTGTTCCTCAGGGTTCCTGACTGGTTATAGGAGGGTTCCTATTCTTGGTATGGGCCAGATCCAAATGAAGGTTCGAGAAAAGCAGGTCCAGAGCGGCTCTGACGATCAGCACTTCCCTGAGTCTCTGACATGTCACTCTATTCTGGAGCTGCCCTTATACACAACCAAGGAGATCATGAGAGACAGGCTGATAGAGGCCATGACACCAAAGAATGGATTCCTGATGTGATTGTGAATGAACAGCTGCTGGACAGGAACATGTTTCTGTGCAGGGAAAGGGTGGACCTGACCTCGGGATGAAAACAAAATTCGACCTTGTACGAGTTTACTCTGAAAAGGCTGATCAAAGAGCAGCATTTTCAACCATTCCTCCTCCAAGAACATGGAGCCACTTTAAAAATATGTGTGACTCTTAGTTTTGAAAAATAGAAGCTGCCTTGACAAATAGCAGCGACTATGCTCAGACGAGGGCTTGAAAATTGTTTCTATTTTTTCTTTCTTAATTTATCTACGGTGATATCTTGTGGTTTCTTTCTTGTGACAAGTGTACTTATTGTAAGTCACTTTGGACAAAAGCGTCTACTAAATGGCATAAATGTAATGTTAATGAAAGTATAACATGCTTTGATAAACTGATAGTATTTATTTTAAGCTATTTATGTATATAATGAAATTTATATTTTCTCAAGAACGAAGTCTTATTTTTATGTGAAAAAGCTTTACTTTGGCCAAATTGAAAGAAACAAAAATAGTGTGGACAATATTATTATGCACACGTCACCAAAACTAATGCAATCAAATAAATCAAACAACACTACAACTATAATAAATCATATCTCTGTGAGGTTTATAATATTCTGTCTGATTTTGTGGTTCTGGTAAATTGTAGAATAATTTATTGAAAGGTGGATATGAGTTTGGACAAAAAATTAATATTTACGTAAATCAGGTCTTTTTAGAAAATGCACAGTAATGTATATTGCACGTTATGGCATTGTTTCATCATGACTACACTATTGATTTGTCACATGTTAAAACTTGAAAATGTGTTAACAATAAAGAAAATATTTATCAATTTGTCAGGTGTGGCCTTTTCCCTGATGTGCTCTGAGCTCAACTGCATCTGTTTGGTATCAGTGAAGCACTGAACATTGCAGCCAGTGAACCGAGAGTATTCTAGAAACCATCTGAGACTACTGTGTGTTGAAATCAAATACTAAGTCGATGCATGTCACTAGTTACATAGCATTCAAGTGGTTTGTATGTGATTTGGAAGTTTGTCCAGGTGGCAAAAACAATCCCTTAAGATTAATTATACACTTTTGCTAAATATCGATATTATTTTTAAAGCATGCAGGTGTACTAAATCGATTAATTCTTCATTTTGAGAAGAATGTATTGAGGGTTAGTTGTCCCTGCCCATTAAAGTGGGCCACAATGTCATTTTTGGTACTACCACCTGATGGCGCAAAAATCAAAACAATTCAAATACTACTCACTGGCTGTTACATGTTACAAAACAGCAGGCCCCAATACATACTGTATATAACTTACATCAAAATGTAAGGTGTGAACTTAAACTGAACTGCCACACTGCTATAATAACCATCCAGTCCAAGTTAAAGGACACCTAAAAGGAGGGTAATAAATCAACAAAACAAAACAAAACAAAACAAAACAACTACAAAGCTGACAGTCAACAACAGTGATTTAGGACTGGTGCTGATGAAAGCGAATGTTAAAGATAGGCCTACACACCCTGGTTACTGCTGATAGAATCACATGCATTGTGTTTTTGTGTTCTGCTGTTTCACTAGATAGGACTGAAATGTGTGTGTCCACATGCGTGTGTGTGTGTGTGTGTGTGTCAAAGACAGAGAGTAACTCTATACATCCTTTCAGTGTACTGTATGTTGGCACATGAGTGTGTGTGAGGTGCAGGTAAATAAAAGAAAGAAAGAAAAATAGATAAATAAAATGACCACTAGGTGGCCTCATTCTGCTGCAGGTTGGCTGGGCAGATGAAACAAAGGGCAGCTGGGATGAGATCATCAAGCACACTAGTGCAGACTTTTCAATACAACAATGCTTTACATATGAAGCCTACAGATGACACAGAAAACACACGGAAAACATCAGCTCAAGGATGTGACAGTCAGTGTGAGGTGACGCTGTATGGATGACGGAAAAAAAATAGATGGACATGGACATATGCTAACACACACAGAGACACACAAACTTTCATTTACATGATGAGATCATTAGTAAATGTTATTTGACACGCCGTAACTCCCCATAGAGATGGTAGGCTACAGATGGCAGATGCTCTGTGAATTTTCCTCAGGATATTTCTAAGATCTAGTTATAAATAGAAACAACTTTTTTTTTTTTTTTTTGCTTTCATCCTCATTTCCTTCGTGGTCCTCTGAGTCTTCAGTGTGAATTCCTTTCCCAGTGAATAAAGCCATTACAATGGAAGCATCTTAAGAATGCAGGTTGTTATATATGTTGTGCTGCGGCTCGCTGTGCCTCCCTGCTGTTCGGAGGAAACAACACATCACTCAGTTATATAATTCCCTGGACTTGTGAAGCACTCATTCAGTCATTTTCCTTTCTCCACTGCGTACGAGAGGCTCGCGGCCGCTGGCTGCTGCTGGAATGTGTTGACGTCAGAAGAAGGCTGGCTGGACCCGCGCGCGCGCG